>WSYQ01000044.1:0-81018 GCA_011426435.1 Lysiphlebus fabarum | reverse complement strand
AAATAATAATTAATTAATTTTTTAAACAAAGCAAACCGTATCTAAAGCAAAAAATTCAATTCCTTTAGCATCTTCTATTTTTCGTACTCTTACTAAATCTGGAATTACTTCCATTACCACTAATTTAAGTATATTTAAAAATATTATTGTTAAAATTAATTTTTTCATTTTGATTATTTATTGATATTGAATAAATTATAATAAAATATGCAAGTGAATGTAAAGAAGAATTATTTATAACTGATGCATGAAAGGAAAGATCAATTGAATCATCATATAATTTTTTTGCAACTTATGAAATATTTTATCCTTGAATAATAATCATTTACTATCTACTTAGAAATAGTCGATAGATTTTTTTGAAATTTATTTTAGTAGTTGACATACAAAGTTATAATTTTCTCACATAATTTATCAGCATATATGTTAAAATTGATATACTTGTATTAGAAATTTTTTTATTAAGGTCATCAAGGATACAAACTACAAGGATACAAATTAATGACTTTGTATGATGATATTTGAAAAAAATATTTATCATAATTTTAATGAAAAATTGGTAAATAATTTGCATGAATTTTTTTTACATAATAATATTTATTTATGTATAATTATCACTATTTTTTAATACAAAAAATATTTTTATAAAAAATACTTTTGTATTTTTTTTTCTATAGTGATTAAAGCAAATTTTTTACACTAAATTTAATTAAATTAATAATAAATATATTAAATTTTTTTTTATATTAATTTATATTATTATAATTATAAATAATTATTTATTTAATATTGATATTTAATTTATATTTATACAAATTAATAATTATAATTTATTCCTTTAAACAAAAAATAATGAAATTCAATCAAAAATTTTTTTTTATTAAAAAGGTAAATTCAAATAAATCAAGTCCAATTTTCATGTAGCGATTTACGTTGCCATTTTGTATTTATTATTATTGTTAAAATTGTTAAATGTATATTGTTTTTATTTTTTATTTTTTTTTTTTTGACAATAAATATAACGCATGTCTTCAATATACATTTAATTGTCACCTTCAAATTACAATTAATTAATTTTAATAATATAAAAAAATATTAAAAAACAAAAAAGGATATATAAAAAATGTCATATTTTTTAAGGTTATATTTTGATTTGTGTGTTTATTTGTAAATGAGAGGATGTGATGAAGCAAAAAAATTTTTTTAACACAATTATCATATTGTAAGTTAATCATTATCAATTTTTTATTATTTTAATTATAATCTTAATCATATTGAATCATAAAAAAAAAACAAATTGACACAAGTATTATCAAAATATGTAAAAAAATAAATTAAACAAAAAAGATACTCCAATATCAAACTGACAAAAGAAAAAAGAATAAATAAATAAAAAAAAAATAAATAATTTTATCGACACAACATTCAGTAATCTAGTTGGTATTATTATTATTATTATTTGATTAATAATTTATATATATTTACGTCATTGAATTAAGTAAAATATTTAATTAATTTTATAAAATAATAATGTGCTACTTGTTTTTTTTTTTTGTAGTTATACCTAATCAATGCAGCTTATAAATTTGTTGTGATTAAAAGAAAAAAAACAATATTAAATGATTAAAAAACAAACAACAAGTTGATGAAAAATATATAAAAAAAAAAAACATAAAAATGGATAATCATTTATTAAAAGAAAAAATGATGAGTTTTGCAAATGTTATTATGAGAGTACCATTATTATTTATAATTGATGAATTATTAAGAATAAGTCTTGGTATGCCAATAAATACAAATTCATTAAATGAAACACAAAATATATTTAATGAAACAACAAGTTTAAAAATTAATAGTGGTTATATTGTTGAATCATTTGCTGCTGTATCACCAGATCCATATTTATTTCAACAATTTAATATTAATTCATATATTTATCAAACATATATATTGGCTATATTTAAAATATTATTTTGTTGTTTTGGTATGTATATTATTTTTATCATTATAATATATTAATTAATAATTATAATTATTAATAATAAATTCATTTTCAACAGGTATCATTGCATCATTGTATACATTTATGTTATGGACAAAACATCTTATTGTTGTTTATATATTTTGTATATCAGTTGGTACAATATTCATTTCATATTGGTCAAATGTCAGTACAATAAAAGCCATAATAACATATGTTAATGAATTTGATACACAAACAAGTATACTTGATGATATATTGGGTCTTAATTATACAAAATTAATTAATTATGGTCCTGGTATACTTGTTATACAAAATTATTTATTACAAAGTATGTTGGGATTTTTTTTTTGTTATTTACATCTTGGTCCAAGATATCCAATATTACAAAAATTATTGGCATTAAGTTTTTTGGCACCATCAATATTGGCAATTACTCCATTACCTGTAAGTTAATTTAAATAATACATAAATATATATATATTATTTTTTTAATATTTTCGATTCTAAAAATTAATACATGTTTTTTTTTTTTTTTTTGGTTTAAAATAGACAAATGTCCTCCATCATATACCAGTCTTCTCAGCACTTCTTCCATTATTAATATGTAAATTTGTATTGTGGTACAATGGTATTGTTATGCTCAAAATAATGCATAGTGGTTATAAAAATGCTCATAATTTTATAAATAATTTTGGTTTATCAGCACTTGCTGAAATTGAATGGATACGTTTAGATGTACCAAATGTATTACGTACATTTTGGATGTTACGTGTTATTGAACAAGTTATACAAATACTTGGTAATCATTATGGTGATGATACATTAACAATATATATGATTATAAGAACATTATTAGTTAATGGTTGTGAAACATTAATAGCTGTATTGGGTATGACAAGTATAATATCATATATATGTCATTATATTGGTTGTTTTTTTCAATGGATATTATTAACTCAAGATGAAGATGAAAAAAGTATTGGTACTGTATCAGCAATATTATTTTATATACTTGCATTACAAACTGGTTTAACATCACTTGATAAAGAAAAACGACTAATACGTTTATGTCGTAATTTTTGTCTTTTATTTACAGCTGTATTACATTTTGTTCATAATATTGTTAATCCATTATTAATGTCATTAAGTGCATCACATAATCGTGCATTTCATCGTCATATACGTGCATTATCTGTATGTGGTTTTTTAATAATATTTCCAACATGTTTATTAATATTTTTATGGTCACAATTTACAATAAGTACATGGTTATTAGCTGTATCAATATTTAGTATTGAAGTTATTGTTAAAGTTATTGTTTCATTATCAATATATTCATTATTTTTATTTGATGCATATAGATCAACATATTGGGAACAACTTGATGATTGTGTTTATATGATTAAATCATTTGGTAATACTGTTGAATTTACATTTGGTATTGTATTATTTTTTAATGGTTTTTGGATATTAATATTTGAATCTGGTGGTGCTATTAGAGCAATTATGATGGGTATACATGCATATTTTAATATATGGAATGAAGCTAAAGCTGGATGGAGTGTATTTATGAAACGTCGTACAGCTGTTAATAAAATTAATTCATTACCAGAAGCTAAAATTGAACAATTACGTTTATTAGATGATGTATGTGCAATATGTTATCAAGAAATGAAAACAGCTAAAGTAACACGTTGTAATCATTATTTTCATGCTGTTTGTTTACGTAAATGGCTTTATGTACAAGATCGTTGTCCATTATGTCATGATATATTATATAAAGTTGATAATAGTGATAAAAAAAATGACAATGAAAGTTCAGGTCAACGTTCAGTTGATAATATTAATAATCAATATGATAACAATGTTGATGGACAACAAAGTTGTAGTAGTAATAGTAATACTAACAGCAGTAATAGTAGCACAAGTAATAATAGTTGTAATAGTAGTTGTGATGATGATAATGACACTGATGATTATGATAATGGTGATGGTTTAATATATAATGATAATAATAATAATAGTGAACAAGAAAATCAAGAAAACGAAGAATCTTAACGTGTAAAAAAAAAAAAAAAAACAAATTAATTAAATATAAAATTATAATTAATATTGATAATAAATAAATTTAATTAATTTTTAAATTATTCACAATTTAAATGTGAATATAAAATTTTTGGAGACATTATTCTCCAGTCTGACATTGTGATAATTAATTAATGTCTTTATACAAATAATTAATTAATTAGTTAATTTAATTTTTTTTTTTTTTTCTTTAAAATCAATTTTCTTCGGCAGAATAAATATTTTTTCCATAATTTTTAATTTACAAGTTTTTTTTTTTTCCTTAATTATAATATTGTAATAAATTAATTTAATTAAAATAATAATAATTTTGTTTTTTCTTAAATTAAATATAATTAGTATTTTAAAATAATTTATACTAAAACCAAATGGATAGTTAAATAAAAAAAAAGCTAAATAATATTGTAATTATTTATCATTTAAATGTGATTTGATTGATAAAAAAATATATATTAATAAAATATTCTGTAAAATTGATTTTATTTTAACTGATTTTTTATTTAAAAAAATTTATTGTATATTTAAATTAATAACTCACTTTTAAATAACATAAAAATATTATACAAATAATAATTACTTTATTGAATAGAAATTTTTTAATTTTTATTATTTATAAAATTCTTATATTCCATCAAATTTATTATTAAATTATTGTATAAATTTCATTGAAAATAATAAAATTATTTAATGTAAATATTTTATAATTGTTTAATAATTTTTTAACAATTTTTATGAGTATTTTTACTTATTAATTATTGATACATAGAAGAACGTTTTGCTAAAGTATTTTTTTATAAATAACAGATGAATAATTATTATTGAAATATTATGCGAATTAATTTTTGTTTTTTTCGAAATGTACCGATTATTTTCCTCTTACAATTAAATTGTTATTAAACATAATCAAAGTCGAAGGATAAACCTGTTTTGATGTAAATGTTATTTATATTTTTATTATTTATAGTAAATTTTACAACTGATTAGTATCTCATGTTCATAGTTTAATTTTTTTTATAAATTTATACATTTGACTTTTAGATAAGCTTGTAAAAATAAACTAGAAATAATAATATTATTGTTAAAAAATTAAAATATCATCGAAATCAGTAAAAGAATTTGATGAACAAATAAACTTAAATTGAATAAACTGGATTTAAAAATTATCAAAACATCAAAACAAAATTTACAAACAATACTTACTGAAGTTATGGTCAGATATTTAATTGAAACAAAAAAAAAAAAAATTTGAAAATTAACTGTAATTTTATTTTTTTATTTACACATTTAAAAAGTTTTACTTTCACTGTCCTTAATTTTTTTTTTTTTTTTTTATACAATGTCATCAAATTGTTAGATAGAAATGATGAAAAAAAATTTACATATATACTTAAAATTATTGTTAAAAATATATTTATATGAATATTGATATTTAATTACGATTAATTTAGATTAATTTTAGTTTTAAAAAATTAATAAAACTCATATGGATTTTATGCTTTCAAGGCCAATGCTGAGATCGAAAAATTTCACCGTAAGCATAAGTTAAAAAAGAAATGAACAAGTTTTTAAAGTGGGGAAATAAAATACCAGACAAGTACCGCAATGTTAACTTTTTCTGTTGTAAACTGAAAGAAGACGAATCACATTCAGCCAGAATTATTTTAATCAACATCTTCATGAACATTCAGATCAAATAAAATCACCTAAAAATCAAAGTAAGTTTTAAAACACATATTATCTAATTAAACATCAAATTAATTTTATAAAAATAGTATAATAAAATTTTTAATAATTATTTATTAATTTAAAATTAATTTTAACAGTTTAAACAATTTTTTTTTTTAATTAGAAATTTTCATTAAATTTATATAAAATACATAAAATTAAATAATTATTTTTCAAATTATCATAAATATTCTTTATTTTAATATATAAATAATACATTTTTATTCATCAACAATAAATAAATAAGTAAATAGACTTTAACAAAGTCTAAAAGTTAATAGAAAAAAAAAACAAAAACATTAACTTGATTACCTTGACTGAATCATTTACCGATCATATTTTTTTTTATTATTTAAATCAATGAATTATTGTTCTGGTTTTCATTTCTAGATGATGATGCTTCTTGGAATAACTTCAGTTTGCTGTATTGCAATTGCTGTTGTTGCATTTTTAGCAATATCATTTATTTTGTTTCTTCAAATATTTATTTATATGACAACAGGTGTTTGTGATAGTAAAAAAAAAATGAATGGAAAAACAGTTATTATTACTGGATGTACATCCGGTATTGGAAAAGAAACAGCATTTGATTTAGCAAATAGAGGAGCCAGATTAATAATGGCTTGTAGAAATGTTGCAGCAGCTAAAAAATTGAAAGGTAATATTGTATTTTGAATGATGATTTCAATTAAAATAGTTAACCAGTGCGTAAACTTTTTTTTTTTTTAATTAATTTAAATAATTAATTTAAAATTTTTTTTCAATTTTTAGATGAACTTGTTAAAAAAACTGGAAATAATAATATTATTGTTAAAAAATTGGATCTTTCATCATTAAAATCAGTAAGAGAATTTGCTGAACAAATTAATCGTGAAGAAGATAAACTTGATGTTTTAATTCATAATGCTGGTACTGCTGAAACATTTAAAAAAAATATAACAGATGATGGTCTTGAAATGACAATGGCTACAAATCAATATGGACCATTTCTTTTGACTCATTTATTAATTGGTAAGTGTATAATTAAATTATAATAAAAATAGTTTATTTAAAATTTTTTTCTTATTTTTTTATAGATTTAATGAAACAATCAGCACCAAGTAGAATAATTGTTGTTGCATCAGAACTTTATAGATTAGCTTCATTAAATCTTGATAATTTAAATCCAACAACAACTTTACCAGCTTATTTATATTATGTATCAAAATATGCAAATATTGTATTTACATTGGAATTAGCACGTCGTCTTGAAGGTACTGGTGTTACAGCAAATTGTCTTCATCCAGGTCTTATTGATAGTGGAATATGGAAAAATGTACCAGCTCCATTATCATGGGGTTTAAAAATAATAATAAAAGGTTTTTTTAAAACACCTAAACAAGGTGCACAAACAACAATTCATCTTGCTGTTTCTGATGAACTTGATAATATTACTGGTAAATATTATCTTGATTGTCGTGAATATGGTTTATCACAATCAGTTAAAAATCATAAAAATGCTAAAAAGTTTTGGGAATTAAGTGAAAATATTGTTCAATTAAAATCAACTGATCCAAAAATTTAATTATTTTTATATATTAATGTTTATTATATTTTTTTTTAAAGCTATTTTGTTCAGGGGTTTTAAGTATTTTCAATTTTATTATCATTAATTTTTAAATTTACTTCATTTTTTTTTATCACGTAATAAAATAAATAAATAAAGAGGTCATAAATTTCTTGTTTACCAAGAATTTAAATGAGATAAAAAATAAATGCATAAGTATTTTTTTTTTTTTTATTTTACTTACAAAAAACAAAAAAAAAAAAATTGATAATATTAATCACATTTTGATGCTTGACATTTCAATATATTTTACAATAAAATTAACATTATTTTTTATATTTAATAAATCATAAAATGTTATTAATGTTGATGATAAAATTATAAACAATAAAAGAAAAATGTAATTTTTAAATTTATTTTTGATTAAAGAAAAGTACTTATGTTAATGTAATGCAGAACCAGCAAGTGGTGTTAATGGAAATAATTTATCCCATTCATTCATTCTTTCTGTATTAATTCCAGTCATTTTAATTTCAAGTTCATTATCAATATTTAAATATGTTGGTTTTTTTTGATTATATTTAATCCATTCAATATTTGGATTTAACTTATTATTTTTTGGTAATGGTGTACCATTTTTAGCAAAATTTGTCCACATTGTTGTCATACGTTCAACGATTGGTATATCAATTGAATTTTCATCAAAATAATTAAAATAACTGACATTAAAAAAATAAAGAAGATCATCATGATGAACTACGCCTGAAAAATAAAATATATATAAAATTTACCTTAAAAAAACAAATATTAATATGACATTTATTATGTACCATATGGTGTATTATTTGCCCATTTTACATGACTTTCTTGTCCTTTATAAGAAAATTTATAATAATAAACTGGTTCTTTGCTTGCTTGTGACATTAGTGTAACAAGTCGATGAACTGAAAAACCAATAATACCATCAGTGTAGAGCTAAAAGTAAAAATATATATATATTATTAAAATTTATACAATATTAATTTATAAAATAAATATAATAAATTACAAACATCAGCAAGACCCTTATAATTATCTGGACCTATTGGTTTTTTAATATAATATTTCCAAAGTTCTTCACTTATTGATAATGATCTTTGTGTATCACGTTCATATAAAAAACTAATTGGTGCAATTGTACTCCAATTTGTATTTAAATCTTGAAATATTGAATCATCACCTTTTTCAGCATCTTCAATAGCAGCTGTTAATATTAATATAAAATTAATAAAATAATAAAAATGATAATCAAAAAAATAAGTTACTTACAGACAACAACTCCACCAAATTCATCTTCAGTAATACCAGCAATAAGTGGTACTTGATTAAATTTTCCAAGACGTATTAAATCAGCTGGTTGTCCAGGAAGAAATCTTTCAACACCTGGTACTTCTGGTTCAACAACTGGTGACCTATTTATTAAATCATAAATAAAAAAACAAAAAAATTAATTATTTAAATACAATTATTTTTTTTTTAATATATAAAAATAATTAATTTACCAAATTAAAATTGGATCACCATGCCATTCCTAATGAAGTAAAAGAAAAAAATAATATAAAAATTAGTTTAATAAATTTTAAATAAATATAAAAATAAAAAACTATAATTAAAACTAACAAAAAATTCTTTTGTTGTATTGACAAATTCTTCAATTGTTTTTGTATTTAAACAAATTAACATATTTCCAGTTGTATCTGTTGGACAACCAAGTAATTCAGCTTGTTTTTTAGCTAAATTTTTTTGATCATTTGGTAATGAATTTTGATATGTTGCTGAACCACTCATGACAATTGCACGATGAAATAAATCTTTACTCATTGGTGATACAAGATGTAATGATACACTCCAACCACCAGCACTATAACCCATTATTGTAACTGAATTTGAATCACCACCAAAACTATCAATATTTGATTTAATCCATCTTAATGCTGCTACTTGATCTTTAAGACCAAGATTACCAGGTGCCAATGAATCACCTGTACTAAAAAAACCTAACAAAAAATAAACAAATAAATAAACAATTAATGAAATTATTAAAATAAAATAATTAAATATTTACCTAATGATGCAAGTCTATAATTAATTGTAACAAGAACAATATCTTGATCCATAAAATATTGTGGTCCTTCAATAAAACTTTGTCCTGATGAACCATAAAAACCACCTGGATGAATAAAAACAATAACTGGTCTTTTGACAATATCATTTTTTGTTGGAAGCTAAAAAATAATAGATTAAAAAATTAATTAAATATTATAATTAATAATTTATATTATATATATATATTTGTTTATTATATACTTTTGTTGAATAAACATTTAATCTTAGACAATCTTCTGATTGATATTTTCCACCAGGTTGTGGACAAGATGGTCCTTCTTCTGATGCATCAAATGTATCATTCCATTTTTTAGCTGGTATTGCTTGCTAAATAAAAAAAAATAAAAAAATTCTATTAATTGTATTATAAATAATAATAAAAATTATCTATGGATAATATATTTAACCGGATATATAATTTCGTAATAGAATTAAACAACATCATCAACCGAGGTCGTGGTTTGGTGCGTTGACTTTTAAATGAATCACTTACAATTGTTGTAAATTACCATAGTAAATCATCTTTGTACCAGTCAAATAATCAAACAAATATTAAAAAATAAAAATATAATAAACACTTATTTATTTTTTAAGTATATACAACTATAATCCATAACAAGATCATTAATCTCCACTCACTTTCAAGGACAATAGCTCAATCAAAAAACAAATTATTGTTATTTTTTTTTCTACAATACAGTTATATAAAGCCAAATCTTTTGATCAAAAAAAATATATATAATTTTATATAAATATATACACAACGGATGAGATGAATTAAAAATATAATTAATAAATAAAATAAAATAAAATAATATTACTTGAAAACGTTGTTGACCAAATGGTGGTTCAGCATATCTTAAACCTCTAAATGAATAAATTTTTTTCTTCAATCTTGATTGTATTATTGATCCTTTTATTTTTCCAAGTGTTATTTCGATTTCTGGTTGAATAATTTCACCTTCTTCATTGGCATTTATTGTTCCAAGTAGAAAAAATAATATAAAACCAATTAACTTCATTATTTATACAAAAATTTGTTGTTTTTATTTGATAAAATTTATAAATTTAATTTAATTTGTTTTTTTTTTTTTCAATTGACAATTTGTAAATTGTGTATGTCGTGTGATTCTTCTCGTGTTGTACTAACATCGATGATTCAAATTAAGTTGTGATGGAACCAGGGTCACCGATAACAACAACACTCGTGAAGCAGTCACGAGTTGATACTGATATTGGTGGGGCAATACGTCCGGTATTTATAAAAAAATGCTTGAGAATTATTGCAATTAAAAATCTTATAGGACACATGTAACAAAAAAAAAAAAAAATAAGAAAAAAAAAAAAGTTATAAAAGACAAGGACGTTAATATATGCTATTGTTGATTTAGGATTAAATAATAATGTTTAATAATACAATGATAATACAACACTTGGTATTTTAATTTTTTTTAAATTATTTTATTAACAAAAAAAATTTCTTATCATTTTATTATTTGTTAAAGATTAATATGGTTTTTATTTTTTGTTAATTTTTTAATGAATAAATTTTTTATTTCATATATGAATTTAATTATTGATGGAAAAATCTCAAAAAATTAAAGGCTTAATTTCAGCCCAAAACCAACCAAGAATATCTAAAATTATCAGAGGGTCAGGCGATGACCTTGTGATTCGACTAAGGACACTCCATATTTATAATAATAATAATTTGACTCACTGATAATATACAAGCGTCAAATAAATCAAATTTGATACTACTCGTATTTACTTCTATGCGATCGTTTCTCAATCAAATAGTTTGCTACAGATATAAAAAAAGTTAATAAAGAAAATCAATAAATTACAATGATCACAATAAATAAAAAGGCAAATAAATTATAATCATCTATATTTTTTGTTAGATTTTTTATAGTTTATATTTTCAATATTTATTAATTATTTATTAATTATAATTATATGAGTGAAGGAATAATATGAAAAAGGATAATAAAGGTAGACTTTGATTTCAAATTAATATTTTCTTTTATTCAAAGATATAACTCTAATTTTATTATTCAAAGCTACGTATAGGGAGACTGTGTCAATGCTATGTGTACAAGACGAGAGCCTTAATTAGACTGAACGCTAACTTAACTGTATCGACTTAAAAATTATTACATCATTCCTTTGTCTAAATCACACTCCAATATTCATCATTTATTCCTAGAAAAAGATTTCAGTTACACCATGCATCACCCTCATCTGGTCATGCCATATACCCATAAACACACGGTGTCAGATTCATAAACAAAAATAGAGTATAAAATAAAATATAAAATAAATATAAAATATAAAATAAAATATAATCTTTATTTCATTTCATTATTACTTCTTGTTTACTCTAAATTAAATTATTATAAATAAAATAATATTTCCAACATTTTTGAAGTAAACGATAAAAACATAATAATAATACTGACATAATAATAATAATAATTTTTAAGTAAAAATTTGAACAGAAGCAATAAAAAAATGAAGTTGTAGATTAGTTTTAGCACGAGTAGGTGGTGTAGTAAAATCCACCAGGGGATCTCGTTAATTAAGCTGGTAGTAGAAAGATAAGACAAAAAAACCAGGACTTGGTTGATAATTTTTAAGTTCAAACTTGAATGGCTAATAATAATCTAAAAATATGAATAAAATATAATAAGTCAAGGATTAGTCTGGAATGAGTAACATTATTGTTCATACAGCCCTTGAGAAAATGAATCAAGTATTCACTTTTATTTGGCATGAACTAAGCTAATTACTAAGCTTTTATGCAAGGTTAAAAGAATTGTAAATAAGCATCATAGAGCGGTTTAGCGAATTTTTCATCTGTTGAAGGAAGTAAAAACACTATCGAGGGCTAACTAAAGAGTGATATACTAACTGCCACCTCAACTGCAACCAATAATTTTGTAGAAAAAAATACAAAATAACTACATTATTTTGGAAGTCAATGACTTCTTAATTTTATTTTTGGTATTTTTCACTCAAACTAATTTATCAAACATCATATATAATTTTTCTAATAATTGGATATTTATTTATATCAACAAGAATACCATTGAAAGTAAATTAAAAATATATTAAATGAAAAAATTTTTTTTTTAAATTATTGAATATATTATAAACAAAGTATTATTTAACATGTAAAGTAAAAAGTAAATTGGATCTGATACTTCAAGTTTTCCATTATTAGTCATGACTAGAGCTGACAGTGCTTTGCAATATTGTTTTATATAATTTTATCTATATAACCATGAGCATTCATTGACTGTTCAATAAAATGAATTGAGGTATCTTCTAATTTGTAAAAAGTACAAAGTACTCCAAAAATTTTGGGCGACTATAAATACAACTGACTGCTAGAAAATTTGCTATTCTGAAAGCAACTTTTTTACTCAATGTAGAAATATATCTTATTTTAAGTATGCTTTATAATTATGATGTATGCGTTTGCTATATTCCATTTTCAGTTAAATCCCAGTCTAAATGTAAGCTGAAACGAGGGATCGAGTTGGAGTTGGTCATGATTATTTACTTGATTCGTGTCGTCGGCAATTGGAATACTCGATTAAGCTACTATGCAACATAGCTTGATGCTTGCTAGTTAATTATGAGCTCCATATTAATTAGAATTAAGTAAATCAAGATACTAATTAGTTTGTTCAATTCTTCTCCACTACCAGCACTTTTAACAATCATCATGGTGTATATTTCCACTTAATTTTCTCATCAATTTGCCTTGCGCAGTTTTTTTTTTGTTTCTTTCTTTGCTGCTACATATTTATTTAGGGCGTTCCATAAAGGAAGACAAGAAAAAAAAAAAAATATCGTCTGTGTTTGTATTTATAATTATTTGTGTATTTTCTGACAAGAAATTACCAATATTAATAAATTTAAAAAAAGGATTTATTAGATATCGAATCTAATATAGTTGGAATATAAATGTAGAAATGGAACAAAAATATAAAATAAGCTTTTTGAAATGGTGAAATGCTGTAAGATAAAGACAAGGAAACAAGACAAAAAAAGAGAGAAATGGAGAAAGAAAGAGAAAGAAAGTTCGACTCACTCCTCGAGCAATAACGTCAAAAGTATTTGCACAGTTGTCTCAACCTGGTGCAGGGCATTAAACATTCTTCGGTCTCGATTCACTGCTAGTTGAATAACCCTAGGCAGTTCCGATTATATGCTTTTATAAGTCTTACATTATACTTTTTTTTAAGCTTTTCACCATTACGTACATACAAATAAAACGTTATGGATGATTTTAAAAGTATATAAACTTTATATGTATTATATATATAATAGCAGTTATTTATGGAATGAGGGCGCATGTTCATAATTGATAATCTTTCTTCAATAAATTGTAAATGAATGAAATTAGTTTATTTTCTATTAAACAAAAATAAACGAAGTATAACGTGCTTGAGTGATGTACACATAAATGGGGCATTCTTAGCCGAATTTTATTTTTAAAAAAATTAAATTTGTGGTTTTTATAATTTTTTTTTAAAAGAAAATCGATTTTTTAACATTGTGTTTTTGTTGAACCTATTTCGTAAGTCTGGTAACAAATCTTATGTTTAATTTATCTAACAAAAAACAAAAATTAAAATTTTATGTACAAAAAAAAGTGTCAAGTATTCGAAATGTGATGTAATTCATTTTGCTATTAATTAATTTTTCATATATAGATACATATACAATATATAACATATGATATTATATAGAAAAACCAAAGAAAAAAATTTATTTTTGATTCATGTAAGTTTAAATTGTTAAATGAAAAAAAAAAAAAAAAAAAATTATACTTGACCCCGCGTAGTTAAATTTTAAGCCAATATTATTCAATCTTATATAAAGCGGGGTCAAGTATAATTTTTTTTTTTTTTTTCATTTAACAATTTAAACTTACATGAATCGAAAATAAATTTTCTTCTTTGGTTTTTCTATATAGTATCATATGTAATATATTGTATATATGTATCTATATATGAAAAATTAATTAATAGCAAAATGAATTACATCACATTTCGAATACTTGACACTTTTTTTTGTACATAAAATTTTAATTTTTGTTTTTTGTTAAATATCACATCTTTTTGTAAAGTTTTTATAGCTTTATATTTAAATAACATAAATATACGTTGGGTTGCCACGCGCTTTATCTATAGCTCCAAAAAAAAAATATTCAATTTTCAAAAACTTTGACTCCACACCTTTCGAGGGGGTTGATATTTTTTTTAAAAATGTGCCATCACGGGTTGATTTAATCAAAAAAAAAAATACTAATCATTTTTATAAAATTTTAAGGGTGTCCAATTTGCCCTCAGTATACCCTATATATTTATCAATTTTAATTTAATTTATTTTACTTCATTTTTGTTTATTAAAATAAATTATTTATTGTTATTATATTACCAAGATTTATTATTTTATTTTATTTTTGTTTATTGAACTAAATTAAATACTGTTATAATGTTACCAACATAAAAACAAAAATCTGGACTTTTGAAATAATTTTAATAAAAACGCAATTTTAAAAAATTGATTTTACTTAAAAAAAAAAATATCCAAGTAAAAAATTTAATTTTTTTTTTTAATAAAAAGCTTGATATTAATTTATGGAATCACACTGAATGAAATTTTGATATCGATAATTTATAATATTTAAATTAGTCAATTTAATTTTAGCAAGGACAGCCTTTTCACTTTTATTTGTTTTTCTAATTGAATATATTTTTTTTCTCATACTTGACACGAGGCACTCTTGATAAAGAATAATCTTTTGATAATTAGTATACATTCAGATTGAAGATCGAAAATAAAATATTTGAAATCACCCGCACGAACAGTGATTGACTCTGGTAAGGTCCGCCTTTTTTGGTTAAAAATGCTAAAAAAATAAAACACTGATTGCCACTGTAATAAGGTTCAGTTACAGAACTTTGGTTAAGGTTGAAAAGGAAGAAATTAAATTGAAAAAAATTGTAATATTTTCAGTGGTTGCGTGCAAGTAGCAACAGTGGAATTAGCAGCTAAAAAAATAACTTGATATAAAAAGTGAATAATATCGTTCAGCCATATCTACACTAAACATATAACAAATTTTTAGATATTTATACTACGTAAATTATACTACGGATATTATACTACGTAAAAAAAAAAATTTTTTATCAATCACGAAAATCGAAAAGGACAATTAGAGCTTTTTGAAAATCCGGACGAAATTAGCTCACCCCAGACTTTTTTCGATTGAGTCAAACATTAACACAAATAAGTTCATATACAAAATATACAATCAAAGCCTGTCAGTTGAAATACTGACAAAAATATGAATTAATTTATTTATATAACATATATATAATTTTTTTTTTTTTGTAATGTCTGAACCCTGCCTATATTTATTTTGTGTAATACATATGATGGCAGCTGAATGTATTTGTGTGCAAGGAGGGACGATGGAAAATCAAGCTTTAAAGCCTTGTTCGTACTCTCCAGGGAAATGTAGATAATCGCTATTCTATCAGCTTCTCGCGAATGTTTGTTTATTGGCCAATGTTGGAGCGAATTGGGAAGAACAAAGAAACAAACATGTATATCAGTAATATTGACAAAATATTTATCCATTACAGACGGTTATAAACAGACGCTGCTGTCATTAATAATGGCTTATGTACTTTTAATAATAGCTTTTCACTTGGATTTTAAGTCAAAATTATACCTGTGCTAAATTGAAGATAGTTGTAAAACACATATTTCATAATAGTAATATTTTTATGTAGTAATAGTGTATTTGTTTATTTTTGAAGTGAAAATATATAGCTAAGCGACTCAATCCTAGTTTTGTTATTAAAACATGAGGTTTAACGTTAGTAAACTTATCATATTGACAATGTTATGAAATTGTAAGATTAGCTGAATGAAATATTAAGGTCGTTTTCAAGTCCTAAGAACGACTTTTTCGTTCATAAAGATATCGTCTAACTACACTTTAAAAATGAAAATTAGCGCTCTCCACATCTAAAATATTTTTAATTTACCGATTCTCAGTACACTGAGAAAATTTTTTTTATATTCTTACGGAAAAAAAAATGAATAATTTAGGGAGTTTCATGAGACGTAACGACACACCTTTTGTTTTTAATGGTTAAAAACGAAAACTTTACGAGAGTATCCTTTAAAATTAAAATCTCTATTTTCATTATAGAGGCTTCCGTAAAAATTCAGGTTCATAATTTTTATGAAAAAAAAAAAAAAAAATTTATTTCAGCATCCTGATTTAAAAAAAAACTGTAATACCCTGATTTTTGATAAAGTTAATAAAAAATATTTTTTATGAACTTTTACATTATATAAACTCAGAAAAAATTATTATAATCCTTTTTACTGACAGATATATTTAAACAAGCTTACTCACTTTTTATATTGAGTGATTTTTTTACTTGGAATTTCACTGTTGCCACTACAATCACTCAAATTATTATCATATACAATTTTTGTCATGTAATTTCATACGAACTGTAAAAAAATTTTTTCGTTTATAAACTCTCAACGGTCTCAGTTTTATTTTAAATTAAGAATAATCACGTTATTAAATAATTAAATTATGAAACTGTTATTGTGATTTTGAAACTTTGTGCTACAAAATATAGTGATTAACTTGTAAGTGAAGAAGGAGATCGACTCTGAATGTATCATACATCACCAGGTCTCTATAAAGTTAGTATACAATAATTGGTTGGAAAATTATTATTCGTGAAAACACTCAATGAATAATTGTGTTCACGATCTCTTAAAAAGTTTTTTTTTATTATTTTTTTTTGTTATATAGATTGAAATAACAATGCGTTAAGACACAAAATAGGTTTATTTTTTGAAAATTAATAAACAACTAAAATTTTCATTTTTATGTATAAATTGATGAGTTTTTATTCAATTTATTACTTTTTTTTTACATCGTAATGTCATCATTTGATCAAAGGTATACCGAATTAAAAAAAAGTTTTTTAAATATAGAAAAATTTTTAAAAATTCAACTATTAAAGTGAAATCTAAAACGAAACCTACTGATATCTTTACATTAATAACAAGTTCATAATTATTTAAAAAAAAAAAAAGAAAAAAGCAATTCAGTATATTTCCTAGCAATTATTCTGCTTATCGAGCTGTTGAGAGAGAGGTAAGAGGGCATGTGCTGGGTCGGCAACCAATCTGCGTTCAGTAGGGGCGGTTCTTGTCAGCGAAATCCAACCGGGGGTTGCAAGCAAAGTTTTCGCATGGGCAGTGGGGTGGGGTAGTACACGAAAGCATTATACCACAGTGCGACTACTGGCGTTCAAATCACAAACGTCGAACAACTGAGGCTTTCATGGACTAGTCTTCTCGGTTAAGTAATAAGTAATAATAAAAATTCCAATAGTAAAAAAAAAAAGTTGAGCTATTGCAAAATTATTTTGCAGATATTCTTTTTTTATTTATGAAATTTAAAGTGATAATCGAAATGAAAAAGGTCTATTGTCATTAAAGTTTTGATTATTATAATTTAAATAAATAATATTCTAAACATGTATAATTTATATCGAGCATGGTTTGGTGATGAAAGTTATCCATATCTTGAAACTTTTTCACCTCCTGATACTATTATCAGAGTCGGCAACGAAGGTGAGCATCATTTTGCGGCCCACCGTAGTGTTCTGGCTGCTCATAGCGGTTATCTTAAGGCTTTGCTTTCTGCTACGAATACAATTTCTATGGCTCCACATTCTTATCGTGACGGTGTATCGAGTGTCACATCACTTTCTGTTCCATCAGTTGGTAAATATTAATAAAAATTTGACGCACGGAATTTGTTTTAAAAAACATTATAAAAAATTAATGGTTAACAATTAGGCGGAGAAACGTTTGTACCACTGCTCAACTATATGTACACAGGACGCCTAGAAGTTACTCTAGATAATATTTACAGTGTTCTATTAGCAACACATTTACTTCATATGCCAGGTGCTCTTGAGCAGTGTCGTACTGCTCTTCTAAGACTTCAAGGACGACCACCACCACTACCATCTTGCGAACCATCATTAACATCTTCCGAACTACAATTTGGATCTGCTATCGTGAGGCCAGTACCAAATAGAATTATCACTTCACCTTTATCTTGGCGTCAGAATGATATCTATTCTTCTACATTTGTTGGATTTTCCCACTTATCAAACTTGCAGTACTTCCGAGGTAATAATATTCCGGTTATGCCTACTTCAAGTCAGGTTTTTGAATCCGGAACTAATACAAACCTTTACAAGTAAGTGGTGGTAAACTAGTTTTATGGTAAAAGTACATGGGAAGTAAATATTTTAATTCAATAAATGTGATTTTACCATTGGCCATTGTGCATATAAAATAATTGTACATGCATTAATATACATAATAAAACACAGGAATTTAATTCATTTATTTAATTATAGTTCATGAAATATTTAGAAATATTTTTTTAAACAAACAAAACCAGCAGTAGTAATTATTTAATTCTTTGCTCATTTACAATTATTAATTATATAAATCTTGATACATCTTTACATTTAATTACTTTATTCGAAGTTCAAATTTCCATTTCTTTAACTAAACCAGTAGTAAATTCTTCTTGTTCTTTAAAAACATTAATAACTGTTTTAAGGTTGGTTTCGGATAACTTAATTTTTCATCGATTTCGTTTTCATATTTTAAAGAAAATAATAATCTGCATTGCGAATTTTTTTGAATTTTTCTGCTTGAAACTTTTTAAAATAATAAATGTCGAAGTTAACAACTTTTATATACACAAGAATAGAGCTAAACTTCATATTTTTATTTTGAGCAAGTTTATTTTCTGGTAGAAAATTATTCAATTACAATCAAATTATAGTGATAAAAAGATGAATATTATGAAAAAAAAAACTGAATTTTTCAAGATAATTACTTTTGAATTATAAAATTTTGGCACTGTCGGAAAATGGTCCCGTGGCAACCAGCTGTGAGGGTCGAGAATTATCTTTGATTTTGGCTTTTCTACGATTCGTAGTGTTTCTTATAAATATGCCTAGTTTAATCAAGTTTATAATATAGAACTTAGTTTATTTTAGCCTAATTATTTTAAAATTAATTTCGAATTTCACCCAGGCTTAGCACTATCCAGCTATATCTAGTATATGTATTCATATAAATATATGCATAAGAAATAAAGAAAATATAAATTTATAAAACAACAACAATGTCATAAATTTAAATATAAATATATTTATATATGTAGGTAAAAATAAATGTACATGGAACTTAGCTGGTTTTACCAATCACGCGTATAAAATTTCCCCTTTTTCTATTCTTTAGCCTATACAAGTAAGTTAGCGATATGCTTTTCCTACACATGGGTAATAAAAATTACCCTCTTTATCTATTCCTTAGCCTAGATATATAGCTTAGCTATATGCTACCCTTACACAGGTAATAAAAATTATTACATAGAAAAAAAAAAAGTTATTTGCCAAAATAAACTAAGTCACTTATAAACTTGGTAAAACTAGGCATATTTATAAAAAGCACTACGAATCGTAGAAAGGCCAAAATCAAAGATAATCGTTGACCCTCTCCGCGGGGTGCCACGGACGTTTTTCTAGGACGTGAGTGAACTCAGTTCCAACCACCCTGGCCCCTCCTCCTCCCCGTAGTGAGAGACTTGACTTATTGTCGATTTGAGTCTCTCTACGATTTTTAGTCCGTCTGCCGAGTTTTGCCTTTATAGTAAGGAACTTGGTTTATTACAACAACATTTATTTTTCTAAGTTTTTTATACATATATTTAAAAAAAAAATATTTCCCTTTGCATTTTTCCCAGACTTAGGACCAAGAGTTATCATTCGATGAAAGTACTGGCATGTTTAAAAATGCTAAGAAATATAATTGCTAATTCGTGGATATAGCGAAGGATGATATAAATGCTAAAAAATATAATAGCTAAGTAATAGATAATGAAGGTAATTTTTGGTACATTCCCGTGAATGGTAGATATAGCAAAGGATGATATAAATGCTAATTGGTAGCTAAGGAAAAGGATGATATAATTTCTAAATAATAGATAATGCGGGTAATTTTTATTACATATGCGTGTGTGATAAATACAGCTAAAGGATGATATAAATGCTAATTTTCAATATTATATTTTCAAATCTTATTTTATATTTTTATTCTATATTTTTTAAGTACTTTTTTCAACATAAAATTTTTTTTTAATTTACTTTTTTGTTTTATTTAATTTAATTTTTTTATGGTAGATTCAACGAAACCTACAAATTCTTTCCAGAACTTTCAACTATTTATTGTATTTGTTTATAATAATTCTCTAGGTTGCTATGGACACTAAATAAATCCACAAACGAGAACAAACATCCTGGCCTTGATAATGACCTATACCCAACAGAAAAATTAACTAAAGTTTTCTGTAATTTATTTTGATGAAGATCCCAAAAATTAGGTATACTTTGTGTCACTAGTTAGTAGATTCAAAATATATCAACTTGATGTCTTAAAACTGGTTTTTCATACGAGTTTTTTATCTTTATTATTTCAGGGAATATGATTCTTTTTTAAAATAATACTCGTATAGCTATTGGCTATACGTAAAAGATTTACGTTAAAGTATGTTTTTTTTTTCTAATTCATTTCTTTTTTTTTTTCAGTAGGAGTTTAACAACATCACCAACTCATTTACTGAATAATCAAGTGCCACAAAAAGGATTAATTACAAATTCAGTGTGTTTGGATCAGCCAGAAGCTTCTAAAGATATCTCATGCAGTGATACTTTTCAAGACTTGAAAGAAAACAAGTATTCACAATCTATAAAATCACCAGCAAACTTACCGAGAAAAGAACGAAATTTACATCTGGAATCTTCAATCCAGTTCAATAACGAAAGAACGAATGTAATACAATTAGATAATGAGCATGATGTATCAGAACTTTCAAGTCTCGGTGTTACTTTAGACATCGCGTGTTGCGATGGCCCTATCAAATTTCATCGAGTTCTTAACCAGAACTACATAACATCTTCAAGTAGATTGCAGCAGCAGCAACAGCCACAATTGCTATTAAAAGCTTCTAGTTATTCAAGTGTAGATAATCAAGTAAGTTTTGAGGAAAATGATGAAAATGGAAGGCCCAATGATACTTTAGAAGTAGACGAAACTGTTGAAAGTACAAGTGGATCAAGTGGCAGTTGCAAATGTAGTTCATGTTCAAATTCATTTAAATCTCAGTATTGCTACAAAAAACATAAAAAAAAGCATATCATGCCAACAGAAAATGAGATGAATCAACAGACCGACAGAGCGAGACGTCGAGAGGTGCGATTACTTGATCTCAACGTGCAGTACTATCCTTGCAAAATATGTGGTAGCAAGTTTCCAAGTTATTATTTTGTTCATAAACATAAAAAATTGTGTCATTCAGGATCTGATGAACAGAATTCAGAGGAGGGCCATAGTCATTTACTTCATGTTGCCAATGGATCTAATACTGAAATATATTGATGAATGGTTTCTAAGTTATTTATATTATCATACTACGTAAAACTTTGTCAGTTAACAGTTTTTCTTTAAACTATATTCAGTATGTAATTATAGTAACTACTGGAAACATATAACTGTAAATATGTAAAGCTTACTATATTATAACTTTTAGAAGATTAATGTTCAAAATAAATACTTGTACAAACCACTTTTTTTATATAGAGAAATTTAAAAATAAGGCCCTTGAAATTGACAAGGTAGATAATTTAAATATAATAATAATACACTTTTTTCAAAATAGGGGTATCTTTAGTGCAAAGATCATCTGGGGTTATAATATTTGATTTTGGGTAATAATAAAGTATTTTGAGTATATAAGTAATAAGTATATATACTGTTGAGTATTTTGAGTATTGAAGCAGCGAGAATATTCAAACACTGAATCATATAATGAAGCTAAAAATTATCAGACCAATTGTCAATGCAATAGTCAATAAAATCATAATTGAATTTTTCTCTTTTTACTCGTATAATATCGATATTTTCTGAATATTAATACAAAAATTAATATTCTCAAAAATCAATGATCCTGAGAAAAAAAAAGTGTTGCACATATTGAGCTTGATTGTACTCAGAGAAGAGTATGCTTACAGTAAATATAGCATGTTTAATGTCAACATATTATATGTTTAGCTGGGTTGTAACAGATATTTTTCCAGAAAACATAATTGTGATTTATTAACAGTTAATATACTAGTTTTTCAGAAAAATTGGTATATGCTTACGGTAAACATTCGTATGTTAATTATAATTACTTGTGTGTTCGGTCGAAAATATAATAATAGTAATAATAAGTCTTAATTTTCAAGAATCAAAGTTAAATAAAGAATTAAATAATAAGCATAAAACAAATGAATAGAAAAAAATGAAAAAATGAATGAAAATAATAAAGTCGAAGTCAAATAAATTAAATCAATGTATGGCCGACATAGGATTTCATCAAACATTGCTCTACTGTGTATTGCAAGATATTGAAAATATCTATTATTTAAGTAAATTAGAAATATTAATCTCAGTATATTTTATGGTGTCATTCAAGAAATTATTCATAATATAAATCATGGTGTCAAGATTTTTGAAATCAAACATAAATCACCCAAAATCATTGATTATTAATTCTGTCCGTCGTCTATCTTGTGTTTCATCCAATAATTTGTCCTATTTGCTTCAGTCGAAATTGGACACTCCCGGCCAGTTACAGAAGTTTTTTACTTAACTTCTACTCAAATTTATCTTGTGTTTAATGCATACATATGTTTACAGAGAAAATTTATTTTTTTAGATTTTGAACATATCTAGATGTTAATTATTAACTTATCTTTCTCTGAGAGTGGGAAATAATTCTGCTCATATTCACTCCAGGAGTAACTCATTCACTTTGCTCCCTGGTGGCTCAAAGAGCAAACAACAGACCGTAGGGAATATATAACAGTAGGGCTTCAACATTATGAAATAAGTTTTTTTTTTTTTTCAATTATATTACATTAGTTGATGTCCGGCATTTATATGTGTGCCAAAATATTTTTAAATGATGAGTTTAATTTTTTTTTATCGATTCGATAACACCAGCAGCTAATAATTTTCAGTTTTTTTATGTCATTTTTCACTCATATTTGTATAGATACATTCTCTTCAATATCTAAAGTTTATATTGTCGATATAAGAAATATTTAAGGTTTTTTTACATTCAGTTCAAACAGTATTTATCGAAGCAAATAACATGAAATGAATTCTTTACTATGCTAATAATATGAAAGATCAGTAATGTTTTTAAATACATTGTCATATTTTTAACGATGATAAAATTCAAATTTACTATCCAGCCAACGCAGACATGTTGCCTCAGGTCACGTGGTATTATTATTTCTTTTTCTTCATTGTGCATGATCATGAGCATGCGCATATTATACAAATTTGATACAAAAAAAACAGTGGCGTCGAATATGTTATTGCTGTCAGAGGGAGCTAAGGAAAAAAAAATAAATTGCAAAAGAAAGCACTTGCTTACTTTTAGTTTTCATGTTTTCCGGAATAAAATATATATGAGCAAAAACGACAATTGTGGACGGCGATTTGGGTGACCTATCCTCAGAATAATTTTTAACTATCATAGGCTTGTAGACCTCGGAAAGATATGCCATGTAAATTTTTTTTAGATTTTTCCCCCCCTTATTTAGACCCCCATTGTATGGGGAATTTCAACAAAATTTGAAATTGGGTTTTTTTCAATAATTTTTTTCGGTTTTTTATAAAAACAAAAAAAATTCAGGATGAATGATTTTATATGTAAAATTTTCTCAGCTTTTTGAAAAAAATATTTATATTTTTCTCAATTTTTTTTTTATCTATGAAAATCATGTTTAAAATTTAAAAAGCTGAATTTATGACCTTGCCCCTAAATTTTTTTTATTTTCGTTATCATTTTTGAAAAGCTGAGTAAATTTTACATAGATAACGTCTTAAAACCTGTTGGGTTCTTTGAAAAAACGACTAGGATAAATCAAAAGGCATGAAAAATGATAACGAAAATAAAAAAAATTTAGGGGCAAGGTCATAAATTCAGCTTTTTAAAGTTTAAACATGATTTTCATAGATAAAAAAAAAATTGAGAAAAATATAAATATTTTTTTCAAAAAGCTGAGAAAATTTTACATATAAAATCATTCATTCTGAATTTTTTTTGTTTTTATAAAAAACCGAAAAAAATTATTGAAAAAAACCCAATTTCAAATTTTGATGAAATTCCCCATACAATGGGGGTCTAAATAAGGAGGGGAAAAATCTAAAAAAAATTTACATGGCATATCTTTCCAAGATCTACAAGCCTATGATAGTTAAAAATTGTTCTGAGGATAGGTCACCCAAATCGCCGTCCATAATTGGCGTTTTTGCTCATATATATAAATCAAGATAAACGCATAAATAATCATCGAAATTAAATTGAAAAAATGTAGTATGGTGTTCTGGACTAACGGAGGCTTGTCAAAATGGAGTGGTATTTTTGATCTCTTACTGCGGGTCCCGAAATAATTATTCACCGGCATAAATTTGTGTCGCACCATGAAAAAGTAAAGGCGCTTCCTAACGATTTTCATGCAAACCTACCATAATTCGGTAAAATAGGTTAGAAAAACAAAATTTATTGCGGGATAGTTATTGCGGGACCCGCAGTAACTCCCGCAGTAAGAGTCCAAAAATAGCACTCCTGGTCACGATACCAAAAATAAATTTAATACTTTTATCTTGATCAAGTCCTGTTCCGGACTGGATCAGGCTATCCCTATCAAAGAAATGATATAGCTGCTCGAACCAGACTTGATCAGGATGTGATAGAGTTACTTGAACAGGGATAGCCTTATTTTCTACTCGGGGAATTGTATTGATACTTTTTTCACAAGAAAAAATAAAAACATGGCTGTAATAACATACCCATTGTGTCAACGATAGTTTGTGCATCCTCGTCGCTAGTCTCCACGGCTGTTGAATGCTTTTCTTTTTTTTTTTCTTTTGACCGGCCACTGCCAATAACACATCCACCAGTCGAATTACTACTTTGTTTTTTTTTCTCTGTCATATCAGATGAATGGACAGAGTTTTCATTCCCTCGAACATTTATAGATGATGAGAAATTTAAATTTGATGACCTAAAAACAATTTTAAATAATTTTGAAAATTAACAAATTGCTAAGTTGCTAACTTAATGCGAAAATTAATGTGGCTGTAACTAGCCTCCAGAGGTAGCCTCCAAAGTTAGCGCAAAGCGACTATAGGCGCGCCAATGCCTATTTTTTTAAAAATTAAAAAAAAAACAAAATAACTAGAATAAAATTATAAATATAATTAATAATAATAAAAAAAAAAATGAAAATTGTTAATATCCTATTATAAAAAGAAGAAAAGTAACGGCGGTTCTTTTTTCTGTGATTGGTTGTTTTGTTTCCCTAGATATTCTTTCTCTCTCTCTCGATTATCTTTATTTTATTTTATTTTCAGTTACCAACTGATTTCTTTTTTTTTTTAAATGAAAAATAGTTGTTTTTTTTACAGTTGGTAACCGTTGTCAAGGAGTTTGTTATATGTTGTAACAAACAATAACAAGCAAATTTTAAATCATCAATTAAATCATCATCAGACATTGATAAAAAAATATTATTTATAAATTAATATTTTGATAATAATATTTATTAAATATATTTTGATAAAAAATTGAAGATTAAAATTAAGCATCAGCTAATATTATCATGTGTCACATAAGATTAGTTGGTATATGGCAAATGAATTGCTTTTTTTTGATTGAAATTGATTTAATTAAATTGATTGATTACTAATTTATTTATTTATGGTATTACATAAATTGTGATATTACTTATATCTTAGAAATAACAAAGAAAATAAAAAAAAATATGATTATTTCAGGTTTCTTTTACATTTTTGATTGTGAATCATTTCATTTGTTTCACTCGATTTGAGTCTAGCTAAATATCTTCATTTGAACGTGATAGATATCAATCTATATTGTATTGTTTACAGCTTGCACTGAGTGAAAGATTATTAAAATTATATATATACATAATTCAAGCACTCCACTTTACATCCACGTAACTATCTAGCGGATAAAATAACTGAGGGAAAAAAGGGATTTTTAAAATCGCGGCTATCTGAATAACACGATGCTTATTGTCATAGTAAATAATGCTTTTCAAATGTTACATTGAGTCTGTCAATAAATAGAACATATAAAATAGAAAGGTGGTAGGTATGGTGGCGCGCCGAAGGCGCGCCATGTTCTCTAGTATCATTATAAAAAAAAAAAAAAATTAAAAAAAAAACTTGAAGTTGATTTTTTTTTTTTTTCAAATGTTTAAATATTTATTGTTTATAACTCCAGACACAAAAATTTGTTAATTCTATAATAATTTAGACATTCTTTACTTTATATTGAAATTTTTTAAATTTTAAATATATTATGATTTAATTGTTTAATTGAATTTAACAACTAAAAAACAGAGTAATCGTTTGATATTTATAAGTTGTTAAATTCAATTAAACAATTAAATCACGTTATATTTAAAACTAAAAAAATCTTAATATAAAGTAGAATGAAAAATCTGGTAACGTTTGTTGGGGCGTGTAGCTCCGGCTAGGGCTGTGTTGAATTTTATTTATTGAATAAATTTGAATTGTTCATTAACAATAAAATCATTGAAAAAAAATGTATTAATATTTAATATGAAAATTTAAATAATCAATAAAATAAAAAAAATAAGAAATAAAAAAAACATTTATTTCGATTTCAACAGCTATGTGAAGTTGACTCGCGAGTGTCCTAGAAAAAGTTTTTATAATACATTTTAGAAGCGTTTTGATTTGAACTAATTTGTACCGCTATTGTTTAAATTTGTGCCTCGCAAGATAAAGGTTTGTATAGGCTTAAATATGACCATTTTATATGAACAACCTAAGAGAAAAAAAAAATTGCTACAGATGCAAAATAATTTGTACTAATTTGTATCACAAAGCTCGAAAGCTTGAACCTCAAAAATAACAAAAAAAAAAACCTATTTAAACTAAAAATGTTATAAACAACTGCATAAACTTTTAATAATGAACTTTTTTGAAATGTTTTTTTTTCTTTATAATATAAAGGAGAAAACGCTCGAAATAAAGTACTCATAGGATTATTGTTTTAATAATTACTTATGCAATTACATCTTTCTCCAAAGCAGTTGGACATTTAAAAAAGCGTTTAAAATTATCAATTCGTTATTTCCTAATGAAAAATTATCTAATGAAGAAGATGCATTAAAAAAAAAAAGACAAATACTTATAAAATAATTGTTTAGAAAATTATTTATGCGTTTGTGTTTCTGGCCACAATTACATCTGGTTCTTGATAAATGCATTAAAAATTTAAGAGATTAATTTTTAAATAAAAAAAATGTATACAAAACAAGATGTAATTAAAAAGACAATTACTTGTATAATTATTGTTTAAAAAATTATTTAATCAATCGCATCTTTTTCCTAGCTTTTTGTACCTAACCAATGAATTTGAAATTACATAAATTAAGTTTTAAAATAATCAAATAGCTACGGAAAAAGGGGTCATTGGAAAAAAAAAGTTACTGGTACAATTACTCAATTACTCGTAATTTTAGATGCATTTATCCATAACAAATCTCTAGGAAAAGATTTGAGATTGATTTAAAAATTTTAGTAATTGCGTATGTAATTGTCTTTTTTTTTTTTTGCATCCTATTTCGTAGCTGTTTGTTTATTTAAATAATTAATGAGATAATTTTTAATACATCTATAATCAACGAATAACTATAGAAAGACAAACGCAATTGATTAAATAATTTTTTAAACAGTATAGTTATAACAGTAATTGTTTGTTTTTTTAATGCATTTATTCTTCTCTACTCTCGAGCCATTTGTTTATTAAAAAAATTATTTTTTCCGTCACTGATTTTGAGGTACAAATTCCGAGCTTTGTGGTACAAATTAGTACAAATTATTCTGCATCTGTAGCAATTTTTTTTCTTAAGTTGTTGATATAAAAAAGTCATATTTAACCCTTTAAAGCCGATACTAGGTACAAATTAGTAAAATTCAAAACGCTTCTAAAATATATTACAAAAATTTTTTGTTGGACACTCGCAAGCCAACTTTATCATTTTATCATGCGTTATTGTTTGCATAAAAAATAAAAACGGCACAAGCTATAACTCAATACAGAATAGTCACAGAGGTTTCATATTAGGCTTAAAAAAATTGGTTTTCAAAATTCTACAACTATTTCGAATGACTTTTTTTCATAAAAACAATATTTTTCGAGAAAAAACAAAAAAAAATTTTTTTCTTTTTTTGGAAACAAAACTAGCTTTTTCAAAAAAATGACTTAATAGATAATGTTTTTCCCTATTACGGGCGATAGAATTCTCAAAGACACTTTTTTTAAGCCAAACCCGAAGTCTGTACGACAATTATATTTCGTAAGTTATGAACTTTTTTTTTTTATGAGATAAATCCAGTACTACGTCTAAGCCTTTCGGCGCCTACCCTCCGTAGAGTTAAGGCAAGCTATAACTTTTCATAGAATCAACGAAATGACTTCAAATTAGGCTCAAAAAACGTGGTTTTTGAAACTCTATTGCCTCTTGAAGGATTCATCTTGATTCTAACAGCCAATTTTTTTCTATTTTAAATAAAAATGACAAGAATATTTTAAAAATTAAATTTCCTATTTTTTTATGAAAAATATGATTTTTTCTGAAAAAAGTTTTAAATAAAAGTTGTAGAATTTAACCACACATGCTTTTTAAATCGTATACGAAGTATCTATGACGATTGTTTTTAAAGTAAGAGCTTTTTTAAAAAATTACTAGAAACTTATATAAGCCATAACCTTTGAAAAAATTGTAGTAGAGACTTCGTATTAGGCTTAAACAATGCGTCTATTGAAATTCTATCGCCCCTTATAGGTAAACCGATTTTCTCTTCAGTCACTTTTTTTTATCCCTTAAAAATTAAATTCGAAAAAAAAAAAAAAAAATCGGTTTTTTCCATTTTTTTGAAAAATATAATTCATAGATCAAAACTTGTTAAAAGAAGCGATAGATTTTTTGAATACACATGTTTTAAGCATAATACGAACTTTCTATCACCATTTTATCACGCGTTATTGTTAATATAAAAAAATAAAAACGGCACAAGCTGTAACTCAATATATAATGGTCACAGAGGTTTTATATTAGGCTTAAAATAATTGTTTTTCAAAATTCTACAACTTTTTTAAATGAATTTTTTTCATATAAACAGTATTTTTCAAAAAAAAAAATTTTTTGACACAAAAATCGCTTTTTCAAAAAAATGACTCAATAGATAATGTTTTTTCCTATGAGGGGCGATAGAGTTTCCAGAGACGCTGATTTTAAGCCAAACCCGAAGTCTTTAGGACAAGTATTTCGTAAGTTATGAACTTTATTTTTTTTTTTCAGGTGAATCCAATACTACGGCTGAGCCTTTCGGCTCCTAGCCTCCGTAAAATGTCTAGATTATTATAGAATTAACAAATTTTTCGTGTCTGGAGTTATAAACAATAAATATTTAAACATTTAAAAAAAAAAAAAATCAACTTCAAGTTTTTTTTTTAATTTTTTTTTTCTTTTTATAATGATATATTAACAATTTTTATTTTGTTTTTTATTATTATTAATTATATTTATAATTTTATTCTAGTTATTTTGTTTTTTTTTTTAATTTTTAAATAAATAGGCATCGGCGCGCCTATAGTCACTTTGCGCTAACTTTGGAGGCTACCTCTGGAGGCTAGTTTCAGCCGCATCGAAAAGGTAAAGCATCCTTGTAAAGCCATGGCAGTAATTTTCTTTTTGAAGAGGTGTCATACAAAGAGATAGTCTGATCAAAACACCACTACAAAATTTAGGGCTGGACACGGCACCGAAACTGTCAAAACTTAACTCGAAATTTGCCGGAAGTTTCGGTGGTTTCGGTTTCAGTTGAATTCTTTTTTCATTTTTTTTAAATATTTATTTTGATATTATTTTTCAAAATTCATTTTTTTTTTGATATTTATTAAAAAACATTTAAAAAAAGAAAACATTTAAAAGTAATAAATAAATGACATCTTAATTATTTCTAATTTTTTTTCAGAAAATAAAACATTTAAAAAATTTACCGAAACTCATCCGAAACCAGAACCGACAGGAAACTAGACTTGACGAAACCAGCAATTTTTAGGTTTAGACGAAACTGGTACGAAGTTCATCGAAATCCGGTACAGTTTCGGTTCGTGTCCAGCCCTACTCCAAATAGAATAATTTTTTTTTCTATTATTTTTAGTCTTCTTGCATTAGGTATAGGACCCTGCCACTGAAAATTCGTGCTGGTAACGCCTTAAAATGACATTCAGCTGTTGTAAGGGTTGTGAGTCTGGATTTTTCACCGGTAAATTTTTTTTGAACCATCAAAGAGCAGAGCCACAAACTTGTGCCGTTTCGTATTGCGCATTTCATGTTTGTTAACTTTTTTTTCATTTTTTTCTATTGTTGACAATTATTTCATTTATTTATTTTGTAATTAATTACCAGAAACTATCAAGATACTAATAATATAAAATTATATCGTAAAATATTTCTTATCATTATTTTAATGAATTTTGGAAAATATTCTTTTAACAAATAAAATATATTTTTGTACTTCAAATTTAGAGGTTATACATTATTGTTATCAAAGTAAGAAAAAAACAATGTTTATTTTCTAATGTATTTTAATATTTGAACTGTCAAAAAAAATAATAAAAAATAATGAAGAAGATTATAATCACCAATAGTTAAAATATATTTATTTGAATATTACAGTTGAATAATATTAATATTAATATTATTCAAGATATATATGTTATCTAACAAAAAACAAAAAACAAGTATTTTGTACAAAAAAAAGAGTCAAGTACTCGAAATTGTAGTGAATTTGTAATGTAACTTGTTTTGCCATTAATTAATCTAAAATGTTAAAAAAAAAAAAAATAATAAAAAAAAAAAATTATACTTGACCCTGCGTAGTTTTTCCTAAATTAAAAATAAAATTTTAAGCCAACATTATTCAATCTTATGTTTAGCAGGGTCAAGTATAATTTTTTTTTTTATTATTTTTTTTTTTTTTAACATTTTAGATTAATTAATGGCAAAACAAGTTACATTACAAATTGACTACAATTTCGAGTACTTGACTCTTTTTTTTGTACAAAATACTTGTTTTTTGTTTTTTGTTAGATATCACATCTTTTTGTAAAGTTTTTTTTGTAACATACACAATTTATATATCATCAAGTTTAATTTTTATTTATAATTATTTTACCGGTGTATCATTTGATGTTTATTATTTTTAATATACAATATTGCAATATTTATCATATATTCATATGTCAACTCTGCAGTGCAGCCAACAAAAATGAGCAAGTGAGAAAAGTAAAAAAAAAAAAAAAATTTTAATAATCTTATACCGTACTACCAACTTAACAAAATCAGAAATCTGGTTTTTCAGCCAAAAAATCGCAACCGTTAATTTGATTGTTCAATAAAAAAAAAAATAAGCCACTAAAAAATCTGATTTTTTTTTTAAAAAAAAGCTTGACATTGATTTATGGGATCATTACAAAACCCCGTATTTTTTAATTGATTCCATCATATTTTAATTGATTCATAAATAATTGGGGACGGAAGGGGTCACCAATGTGTCGTGTATAATAAGGCACGGTAGTTACTCTTACACACACATATATATTTCCTTTCTCATACTTGACTCGAGGCACTACCGTGCCTCTTGATATTTTAACTTAAATAGTAAATCATTACGTAAGCTATGTGAGGTTAGCCCGCAAACATCCTAAAAATTTGTTGTAAATACATTTTAGAAGCGTTTTGATTTGTACTACTTTGTACCGCTATTGTTTCAATTTGTACTTTGAAACGGTAAAGGTTATAAAGGGTCAAATATGACTATTTTATTTAAACAACTTAGGAGAAAAAAAAAATTGCTACAAGACTAATTTGTACTAATTTGTACCATAAAGCTCGGAATTCGTACTTCAAAAATAAAAACAAAAAAAAATAATTTACCTATACAAAAAACATTATAAATACTAGCACAGAATCTTTAATAAAGAACTTTCTAAAATTATTTTTTTTTTTATAATATAAAGGACACGCTTTAGTTTGAACCACTAAGCTCGGAATTTGTACATCAAAAATAACAACAATAAAAATTATTCAAACTATAAGTTATACCCGTGAAGCTAGCGGAGCCTTTTTCGATATCGGGAAGTTGGATAGCACCGTAATTATGTGCTTTTTATGTGCTATTTTACTGCCAAAAAAAGAATTTTCCTGCTCCCATAGGTTCAGAGAAAATCAATTTTCAAAAGTGCTCTGCTAAGTTGACATAATGCTAGCGGAGCATTTATTAAGAAACTAATAAAAAAAAATAATAAAATGCATAAAATAGAGTGAAAATTATGTGCTATTTTACTGCGGTATTAGTTTTTTCCCTAGACTTATAGATAAACAGAAAAAAAAAAATTCCAGAAAATACTATGAAGCTGGCAGAGCATTTTCTAAACTAGATCAAATTTAAAAAAATTTAAACTATTAAGCTAATGTGCTTTTTATGTGCTATTTTACTGCTCAATCAGATATTTTATTGCTCCTATAGTTTTCCGGAAAATGGAGATATACCTTAAGGACGTATGGTTTTTGAGGAAATTTTTTTTTTTTTGGAAAACTATGAGAGCAATAAAATTGAGGTGAGTTTTATCGGAAAGCACATAAAAAAAACTATAGAAAAACTATCTTCAGTTTTTTTTTTTAACAAAAATTTTTCAATATGACTGTCAGCTTCATTATATAAAAAATTACATGGGCTAGGAAAATGGAAACTAAATATCTGATAATGACGTGCTTTTTATGTGCTATTTTACTGCACAATCGGATATTTTATAGCTCCTATAGTTTTCTGGAAAAAAGAAAATACCTTAAGCACGTATGGTTTTTGAGGAATTTTTATTTTTTTTTGGAAAACTATTGGAGCAATAAAATATCTGATTAAGCAGTAAAATAGCACATAAACAGCACGTAAATATCAGACATTTAGTTTCCATTTTCCTTAGCTACATCCATTAACAACAGATATTTTATTGCTCCAATAGTTTTCCAAAAAAAAAAAAAAAAAAATCGATGTAGCTAGGAAAAATGATGTACTCAAAAAAACACAATCTACTAAACAATTATTGCTGAGATATATATTTTTTTTGTTTTTTAAAATAAATTTAATTTATTTATTCAAAAAAAATAAAAAGTAAATGGTCTTTCTTGTATCCATTTTTTCATTAGCTATTTTTTTATAAAATAATAATTTATTTATTCATAAAATAAATAATAAATTGTCTTTGAAAAGAATAATTTACATGCTTTTATTTATTAAAAAAATAAAAAACAAATAGCTGAGAAAATGGATTTACTCGAAAAAAATATCCCTGTTTGTAGACCTCCATGATCTCTATGACGATTTTAAAAAAAAGTAATTTCTTGTAGAATTATTGTTGATTAATAATACATTTTATTAAGCAATAATTCTTGCTGTTTGTTGATGTTTTTAAAAAAAAGTAATTTCTTGTAGAATTATTGCTTCATTCCTTGATTATAATTGCATTATACAAATTACATGAATTTTTTTTTAAAATGACGAATGACTCGAAAGACAGATACAATTAATTAAACAATCTTTTAATAAGTACTTGTACCAGTTTTTCTTCTTTTAAATTCCATTTTCTTTCATAACTATTTGTTTATTTAAAAAGTTAATTTGAGTAATTTCAAATGCATTAGCTAAGTAATTTTTTTTTTCATTAATATATCTTTTTCTTAGGCATTTATTTATTAAAAAAAAAATCTTTATGTAATTTTTGATGCATTTATTACAAATATATAGCTAGAAAGAAGGATGTACCCTGATAAATATTTTTCCTAAAATCTTAATTATTTTAATAATGAGTATGTTTGGATTGCGCATTGTAGAATAAAAGTGGTATGGATCGCGCACGTTACCAGTAGACCGAAGCGCCCCTCGCTTAAGCGGCGATCGTATAGCGATACAGGGGAGCATTCGATAGCTGGCCGAGAGCCTCGGCCTCGGCCTCGGCCATCAGAACAGGAAACTTGATAAATCGAAAACTCTCTAAAAAAAAAACCAGTTTTAGAAATTCAAATCATTTTTTTTTTTACTGGTTTATCTTGTTGTTTGTTGTTACATTTTGATCACATCAATAGAAAAAAATTCGAAGCTTATCAAATAATATTATTACAAAAAATAAAAATAATTTCTCGTGAGACAAACTAGTTATTAAATGATGTTGTTATAACAATATTGTTATTGGAAATGCATATTCAGCTTTAGTCATGGTAGAAATATTCTATTATTGCTGTAGTCAACATGACCAGTAAGAACCTGATTTAAGCTAAAAAGTATATATTACAAAAAATTTTGTTTTTTATAATATCCCATCACTAAGTCTACTCAGCAAAAAAAAAACAATAATAATAAGTCGAAAATAAATGGTAAACCATCACCACTTATTTTTATTTTATTTTCTATACATCAAGATTGAGTATACGCATCAATGACAATATTGACATTCTCAATTTGTAAAGTCTCGAATGTTACATACTTGAAAAAGATAATGGTGATCAACAATTGCCAATGTTATCGTCAAAGTCTATTTTACTATATTTTATTTCTGACACATCTGGAAATTCACTTATCATTTCGACGTCAAACAGATATAGCTTTCGATTTAAATTCAAACTCAGCGGTGCTACCACTACAAAAATATGAAATCCACTATTATAAAAAATTGGCCAGCTTTTTGGCCTCGGCTTGCTATCGAACGCACGCCAGTTTTTTTGAGGGAGTTCGTCCTCCCGTATTTCTACATATATGTAATACTACTATATTGCTAACGTCCTATGTTCACAATAACTGGTTTTCTCGGCAAGGCAAGAGTGCGTCCGATATCGTCTTTTCTTTCTTTCTTGGCCAAAAAACAACGCGCCAAAAAACAAAGGAGTAATCTGTGACGTCACACAATGTATTAGGATAGGGAGCTGTTGGGGATGACGGAATGGAGCAATGTAGTAACCCTATCGACCACTGACGGCGCTAGTCTTGGTAGGTACCGAAGTCAAAATCACATGTTTTTTTGTTTATTACTTATTTTTGTGTCAAGATAATTATTTATGAGTAAACAAATAGCTAAAAAAAAAGATGGACTCAAAAAACGACAATTTATTAAACAATTTCTGCTGGTTAAAATATCTTTTTTGCTGCATCTATTTTCTTAGCTATTTTTTCTCTAAATTTTGAATAAATAAAAGTATGTAAATTATTTTTAAATAGACAAATAGCTAAAGAATGAGATGGACCCAAAAAAAAAAAAAATTTATTAAATACTTATTGCTGGGTAAAATAATAAAAAGAAAAAATAGGGTGCAATTATTTATTTAAAAAATAAAAAACAAATATACCTAAGAAAATAGATGTACTCAAAAAAATATTTTACTCAGCAATAATTATTTAATAAATTATCTTTTTTTTTGGATCCATCTCATTTTTTAGCTATTTGTCTATTTAAAAATAATTTACATGCTTTCATTTATTGAACATTTGAAAAAAAATATCTACGAAAATAGATGCAGCAAAAAAGATTTTATCCAGCAAAAATTGTTTAATAAATTGTCTTTTTTTGAGTTAATCTCATTCCGTATAGCTAATTGCTTATTTAAAAATAATTTTCAGGTATTCATTATTTAGATGCATCCATAGACAATATTAATTTTTAAATAAATAAATGTATTTTATTTTTTTACACAAAAAAATACTTTAACTGAGCCACACAATAATAATAACATATGACCTTGACTTCGGTACCTACCAAGACTAGCGCCGTCAGTGGTCGATAGAGTTACTAAATTGCTCCATTCCGTCATCCTCAGTAAATTTTGAGAGATTATCCTCCTTATAGACCTCCATGCTAATATATTAAATGAGTTTATGTACAATGGTAATTTGAAAATTAAATTAGAATACATAAATTATAAAATAATCTCCACTGAGATTACAGGAAAAGAATTATCGTTTATTTTAAATAAAACATATGTATAACAAAAAAAACATAAGAATTATTATTTTATTCATCTAAAAAGACTAGACTAATTTTTTATAAAATTTATTATTATAAAAATCAAATGTTAATATTAATTGTTGTCCCATAATTTACTATAATTATTTATAATAACTAAAAAAATGTATTGTTTATATTAACATCAAAATATATTTCGATACAACATAACTATTATTTTTTTGACAGGACATATATAATAAAGTGTAATTGTGTACGTGATCTTCCGAATCACTCCGAATGCCCCACTATCTGAGTTACTATTAAAAAATTATAAAACTAAAGATTTTATTTATTCATTTATAATGCAATTAATAAATATGATCAATAGAGTAGTGGGCAAACGATGGCTTTTAAACCAAGAGGTCCAGTGTTCAAGCTTTGTCCCGTGTCATTTTTTTTTTTTTTTTTTTGCACAGATTTTGCGCTCACTGTATAACGTATAATGGTACATATAATACTGAGTCTTTTTAATGGCGGTAGAATGATACTATGGCAGACGTATTTCGTATAATATATGATTTTTTTTCGTCTCGGGTATTTTATATATATATATTACATTTATGTATTTTCTTTTTAATTCTAATTTTTTTTATGTATGAATCAGTCAACTTTTAAATAATAATTGTTATAAATGAAAAAAGTATATAAATTCATTTATAAAAATTATAAATAAATTCAAAAATAAAAAAAAACAGTTCATTAATGACTTTAATTTTGACGTCAAATGGCACTCACAAGTGGAAGTCACAAAAATTTTTCTAACTGCCACGACTGCCACAATTAATAGCCTCTCGTTTTAAACTATTATTGTAAAGTAAAACAATCGAAAAGCCATAAAAATTTTCTTTATTTTTTCTTTTATCTAACTTTAGTTTTTGATCGAGCTATCCGCGATTTCCATTAAATGACTATCATAACCAGGTTATCAAAAACTGAACTGAACGAACCTATGTTTGACCTTCAAAAAAATACTAAAAAGAAAAAAATTTTTTTTTATCGAAGTCGTAATTTACGAAAACAAAAATTACCTGAATTGGTTTTTTTTTTTTTTTAATATGTCAATAAAATTATAATACAAAAAAAACTTCGATCAAGTTGCACCAAATTTCCGTCATTTTGAGATTAATGTTTTATTTTTTCAGTTTTTTTTTTTTTTTTTTTTTCTCAAAAACTATTATTTATATACCTACAATGTGAGTGACAGTTTTTTGAGATGCTATTTTTGAGCTCAAAACGAATTTTCTATTTCAATTCTACAGTGAGTTAATTAAGGCGTTGTTTTTTACTTTTAGAAAATTAAAAGTGAAAATACTTAGAGCATTTATACTTAGAGCATTATTTTATGAAAAAATGATAATAACTTACTCATTTGGTTCTTTTTTGGTAGTATCTTCTTTGGATTCATTGTTATAATTTTTCACAGTAATGTCATTTGTGTTTTCCTTATTATCTTTATTTTCTTTGTTCATTTCTCTGGTATCTTTTATTCCCGAAGATGTCGATGATCCAACAATTAACGAATTTCCTGTTGCAGTCACCGTTGTCAAAACATTATTCATGCTCTGTACGGTTGAAGATGTAGAAATCGTTTTAGTTGTCATAATCAAATCGGTTATTGTATTTGTACTGATCTGGCTAGTTGTAAGTGGTGATTGTGAAGTTGAGCTGAGTGAGATGGTGGTAATCAGTGTTGCAGTTAATGTTGAAGAGGCAGTAACCGATGCTGTTGTACTGGACGTCGTAACTGAACTGGTAGTTGGTACCGATGACGTTGATGAAGATCCTGAATTATTTTGTGGATTTTCTTGTGTCTTTTGTTGTTGTTCTCGCTGAAGTCTTGTTGTGACACCTGTTGTCAATATATCGATGTGTCCAATACTAGAGTTAGTATTGTTAACCTTTAAAAAATAAGTAGACAATGATTCTTCTATTTCAAGTTTACAAAAGAAAAATTATGTATAGTCATGATATACCTTATTATTAGGATTATTTCGAGAGCTACGTGTTCGTTGTCGCGATTTCCGCAACAGCTGCTTATAGTTTTCAGCTTTTTTCGTGAGGTAGTAGTGGTGCACACAATCTTGAACTGACTTATGTTCGAGAGATTGCGCGATGATTCCAAAATTTTTAGGATGTTGAAGATATTTTTCTTTAAATGACTCATGTTCAATCGTATTCCATACATTCATAAGCTTACGTTCACTATGAAGTGTTTCAAGTTCTTCTGGTTGAAGTAAACCATTACGGTTTTGAAATGCAATTTTCCGTTGTTTGGCGTCAAGTAAAAGAGGTGGAATAACAGCATATGAGCGCATTTTCTTGTCCTCCATCTGAAAAAATTCAGAAAGTTTAAAACAAATGATTAATAATATGATATGTGTTGTGGTGATATTATTCATTCACTGAGTGTCCTATATTAAATACTTTTTTCTAAAGTGATCACAGGAAAATAATTGACAAAAATAAATGGAAATCACTACTACTATTTTTTTTTTACAAACTGGTAAGTTTTAATATGAATTACCCGAATGACTTTTTTTGACTGTAGCGATACCGTGTATTAAATCAGTAAGGAATCGCCTAGTGAAGAATTCCCGCTTTCATAGATATTTCAAAAACATTTTTTTTTTAATTGACAAAATAAGAAATAATATTTTATTTATTATTTCTTATACACAGATAAAAGCGTTAAAGTTACGATTGAAGTAACTTTCGGTTAAATACAAAACAACAATCTACCTCTTGTTCCTGAAGACCGTCCATTATTTCTTCAAGATCAGCTTCACTTTTAATACGAGCCCCAACTCGATTGAATCGTTCTTTGTCTTCCCGTTGTTTTCTTAATTCTGGAAAAACTTTTTCGAAAAATTCACGGTTTTTAACTTCTTTCGACTTTCTTTTTTGAGCTGCCTCAAGTCTATCAATTTTTCGATGCCATTCCTGAACAAGAATAGCATATGTTTGCGATTGTTGATGATGGAGTGAGGCACGTTCCGAATGCTCTCTACGTAATCTTGCTACTAGTCTTGTCCTCATACACGTCTGATGCCTTGTTTTATTATCTTGGTAAATATTCGTATCTGAAGGTTGATTATATAATGGCAGTTCTAAGTGAGATCCTAACTTATCTAGTAATCGATGAGCCTCTTCCGATTTTTTCTGTAATGATAAAACTCTTATAAGTACTTCGTAGAATGAGAACCTGTTATTATTGTTAGCTATCATATCGTAGTCATAATATACATTACCCTATTTTCAGCATAAATTTTTTGTGCTAATGACTGATGTTTTGGCTGCATAAGTTCCTCAACAGGCCGTTTAATACCACTTGTGTCGAGTGGCATACTTGCAGTTTCTTCCAATTCTTTGAGTTTCTTTCGAAGTTTACTAATCTGAGATTCACTTTTCGCGATCTCCCGATCAACTTTGGCAATTTGTTGCAACAAATCGTCTTTTGTACTCCGAAACTGTGCGTCTTCTTGAGTTGTCGTTTCTGGCAGTGTTGGTGAAATTGCTTCAGTTTGTGGTGTATAGGCTCCGGTTGCCGGCTAGAATCATACAAAGTTTATCACAAAAAATACAGAAAAAAAAACTTAATAAAAATTATCCGTTAATTAGATGTTGGTTCAACAATTAAATTAATATAGGTATATTTTTTTTTTACTTCACAAGTAGATATACTACTACTTTTTAGGAATTAGATGAAATTCATCTAAAATTTCAATTCAACAACAACAGGAGAATTAAAAAAAAAAACTTGTTACCAGTACACGTGAGGGGAAGTGGAACTTCTATATAAAAGCTTGAGCGCTAAGGAGGGAACGCGTTACTTACGCTAGAGCGTACAATAATACACATCGTTTTTTTTTTCTTTGAATAAAATAGAATTTGATGATAAACATACCCTTGTATCAATCCTAAGTGGTTGCGAAAGCTGTACATGTTCTTGTTTAATACAAATATCAGAATGTGTGGTGGTCTGACAAGGTGACTGAGGCTGAGCGTGACATAACCGAATTTTTTTAAACGGCGGTGCCTCCTGCAATGATATATCAATAGCTCGACTACTGTACTGATCAACGGTAGTTTCCATTGGTCCATGCTGATTACGTACGCTTGTTATGTGGTACTCATTGGCGCTAGCTGGCGATGAGACGAGTGCAACTGAGACTGATGGTAGCAGAGAAATCCGGGGACGATCACTTCGTCCAAGATTGTAGTCACTTGTACTTCCTCCAATAGCAACTTGAGAAATTGGACTGCTGCTGACACTTATTGTTCCCCTTTCAGAAACCTGCATTGAAGGAAACATCATGTTTTTACTTCACACATTATGAAAAACATAAGAGAAAGAATTACGCCAAGCTTTTTTGATGGCATACAAATAAAAAAAAATTAAATAATGGCACATATTTAAGGCGTCGTTTCTTTGAGAATCTACTCTTGTATACCTTTATACCACTTGTAGGTGGTGACGTTTGATTAACAGACGCGGATGATGATGTAGAAACAAATGGTTGAGGATAACCATGCATGTACCGGAGACCGCTTGGCACTGGTACTGTTACGAAATTACTACTGGCCGTACCAGCAATAATACTTCCCGGTGTTCCGGGACCACTTACATTGGCAGAAGGAACTACTCCATCACTAATGGAAGATGCTTGAGCATAACCACTTCCACTAGATGCTGAATTCCGTGGTGATACTGGACTGTTACTTTTAACGTTTATGTAATTCTGAGCTGACCTAAAACATAAGTTAACATACTTATTATATTTTGATTTTTTTTAGAATCAATTGATTGAACTATTGAATATCATGAAATTTAATATTTTGACTACCATTGTTAACATGTATGTGCTAAAAATAAAACAAGAACTGAATCGATTTTTATTATTTCGACAATTTCGATGATCGCAGTCGTATTTTTCATTCAAGCCCCACTAAAAAAAATTTTTAGCTGTAGCCACAGCTAGTTACTTGTTTGTTGTTAGTTGTTGAAAATATCAAGTAGTTTGACTAAAATATTAAGTCAAAATAGCTAGACCAATATAATTTATATAAGTTGATTCTATAAAAAAAAATACATTTTTATATCACTTCAATTCTGTCCTAGGTAACTTTATTTATTTAAAATAAATTTTCAAAATTGCTATTATTTTGGAAGTTAAATACAGCGGTATAGGAAGATTTTATTTTTGAAGTGAAACTTCTTTACTGAGGGTATACAAAAAAATTTACATTGACCCGAGTGTTACGGTCGTTGTTACGACATAGTCAAGCGATATACCCCCCTTTAGCGCTCGAACATTCCATAGAAGTTTCATTTCCACCTCGCGCATACTCGTTACACACACAAATTTTTTTTTAAGTTCAACTAAAAGTTTGAGAAGACCAAAAACTAACAGTATAAACGAATTCATAAATTTGTGCTGCTGCTAAAATTTTCATTTCAGAACTTAGTACCCAGTGACGACGGGCACAAGCCTGGGACAAGCCTGAATTACAAGCTGTAAGGCTTGTGTCGAGTCTCGCTACCCAGCTTGTGTCAAGCCTGGATGAGCCCTGGAATTTTCACTAAGTTTTTGCCAATGTCAGGCTAGGATTCCTGGCTATAGTTCCAGGCTTGGCACAAGCTTGTGTCTCGGGCTTAACACAGGCTTGCAAAAAAAATTTAATAAAAAATAAAAAAAAATGTGTGTGTGTGTTACCAGTACGTGCGGGGGAAGTGAAACTTCTTTCGTTATTCGACCTTTTACAAAATAATGTGAGAAAAAATATAGGTAAGCTTAAACAGGATTTCAGAATATTGCAAAGGACAAAAACAATCTGATTGATAATATTATTAATTTTTTTATTATTCTATTAAAACAAAAATGTGTATAAAAATTTGATTTATTGATTGATATAAAAAATAGATTATTGTTAAATTATACTTCTGTGATTGATAATGATTGGTTATCATTTTGCTCCATCGGTATAGTCGATATAATTGGTTTGTGGTCACTGAAATACGATACGTAATTTTTAGATTGAACGTTATCAAGATATCGTGTGAAAACAGCGTCTATTGTTGTGCCTGATTTGGTAGTTGATATTGATCGATCGTTATTCATTTCCAAACTAAATTTTTCTCGTAGCATTGTTATAAATAGTTCTGATTCAGGTGATGCAAAATTTATATTAAAATCACCACTCAAGACCATTGCATATTTATTTTCTACACCAACATAAATTTTCGCTCCCTCATAAGTATATATTACTAATCCTTTGAGAATAAAAGTTATTATATCATTAATTTTTTAATTGGGAGAAATGTAAACTGCAGCCATTATTATTATTTTTTTATAATATGAGTAATAATATTAATAATAACAATAATCATAAAAATAATATCAGTAAATATATCAATAGAAATATAAAAATGATGGAAAAATTTGAATATAATATGATTTTTAACATAAATAATAACAATAATATTAATATTTATAATATAAATAATAATAATAATAATATGAATAGAAATATTAATAATATAAATAATATAAATAGAAATATTAATAATAATGTTAGTAAATATATCAATAAAAATATGAAAATAATCGAAAAATATGAATATTATATGATATTAATAATATAAATAATAATATTAATAATATAAATAATATAAATAGAAATATGAAAATATTCGAAAAATATGAATATAATATGATTTTAACATAAACAATAACAACAATATTAATATTTATAATATAAATAATAATATTAATAATAATAATAATATTAATTTTATAAGTTATATTAATAATATCATCGATAATAATATAAATAATATTTTTTTTCAAATTTGTTATTTAAAAAACAAATATGTATATTCTTGCGCATGCGCACAAGTTAAAGAAAATATGGCCGTTGAGCTCCAACATCAGCTGTCATATTTTTTTTATTGACACAAGAATATTTATATAAAACTATTCAAACAACCATTTAAATCTTTCTATCAATAATATTACTTAATATTAGACACTGCTATTTTTTTTTATTCATTTAGTTATTTATATTACAACAAAAAATTATTCTCTACTTACATGAAATGGTTTTATTTTGTCCGTATTACTCCTACTTGTCACAAAATATATATGATATAACTTATTTATATATATTATACATATATATATATTATATATATATATAAATTATAACTTATATATTATATATACAAAAATAAAATTTTTGTATACATAAAACAGACAATATAAAATTATAAAATAGTGCCTATTTATTTATATAAATTATTCAAAAATAATTATAAATTTATAAATAATATAACAACGACAGTACACAAGCAAACAGTCTATCATATAGACGCAACACAGAAATACGCTTGGACGCGGGAGAGAGAACGCTGGTGCGTCCCCTCTACTTTTTTTCAGATCACTCTCAAACGTGGCGACGGTCTACCATGACTCTCTAGCGTTACATGTATTTTTTTTACCCCCTAGCGAACGAAAAGAAGTTTCACTTCAATAAATTATTATTATTTCAATATTTATAACAATGATATTTTTAAATTAAACAGTTAGTAAAAATGACAATAATTGAACGAAAAATATAAGTGCGACGGGGGAACGATCCGGGGTCTCTCACATAGACTTTCAATACGCTATCATATCAACTATCGGGGTATTGATGAAAGTCGTAGTTAAAATTTTTCATTTATAATTAAATTCTATTGAGACCGATACACAGTCTTTGCAAAAGCCTGACACGATAGTCAAAGCATAATAATTTATAATTTTTATACAATCTATGCATTTAATTACTAAATTTTTTTTTTTCAAATTCAATATATGCCTAAGTCCGGTCACACGAGCCTGAGTTACCAAGGCCTGTATGAGGCCAGGTCAAATCAGCGGGCCCAGGCTTGATACACAACCTTTGCCCAAGCCTGACACAGGCGTCAAGCCCGCGAATTCCTATCTGAGTACATATACCTGATTCTGTCTAATGTAACAAGATAGGGCTAAGATTTTAGACCATGCCTCAAAAAAAAACACTCAAGTAACACGTTTACTAAAAATTGAAAATTTAAACAAAATTAGTGTTGCTTCGAATCATTGACAATAATTTTTTTTTAAGTTTCTAGTAATGTTATTTTTACTTAATACATTATCTTTCATAATTGTAACAGCATGAATCAATAAAAACATAATTAATATTTCTTTCATTGTAGTCTTGTATAGATTATATGAATATTTGAAGCCTGGATATAGTTTAAAATCCCGAGTAGAAAATCAGTTCAGATTCGGACCAGGGCCTGATTTCAAATCCAGGCTGGATCCAGATATTGGATTCGAACTTGGATCAGGATGTAACGCTCCTCCGTAAGGTTTGGATCCGAATTGGATCAGGCTACCTAATCCAAAATGGATCAAGATTCTAGATCCAATTCTGATCAGGATACATTTTTCAATTAAAAAAAAAAAAACAAATATATTTTTTTTCAATTCAATCACATAATTTTTTATTTTACTAACATTTAATGAAATACGGATAACCTTTATCAATACAAACTGACCTAACTAAATTTTTTTACGACCAGAGTTCGAACCCTTCGACGCGGGATTACAACCATGGTAGAAATACTACAGGTATAGCAGTAGTCCATGATTTTTCGTCGCGTTCTGCGCAGCCTTATTATTTTAACCAATCAACAACGCGCTATCGAACGATTTTCTTTTTGTTTCTAACACGCGATCTCTCTTATAGGAGCCTCTCTCTCTAACATAATGTTTTGACATCTATTTATTTATATTGTTGTAATTACTAATAAATATATGTGGAGCATGTTTATAAATAATCAAAAAAAAAAAAAAACCAAGAAAGTTGAACAAATAAATTATAATATCACGTTGAACCAATTAAAAGGTAATTATAATAAAGTCACGTTCATCCTATAATATAAATTCTTTTATTATTGTTTTTTTTATGCCACAAACAATAGAGATTATGTTGTATTTATTATTATACTTGGATTTATTTAAACAATTATTTACTATTTAAAATATATGTTTTTTTGAATAAACTTTTTTTTATTTTCTTATTTATCATTTTCTCATGTTTTATTTTTTGTGAATTTTCTAATTTTCAATCCATGAATACTAATGTTTCTAAACTTATGTGTTTCTAGTGGCTTTTAATCAATATAATCATTATATTTATATTTTGCAATGACATAATTATTATACAAACTGGCCATATGTAGTGCGCCATCAAAAGTTGTAATAATAAAAAAAAAAAAAATAAATAAAAACAGAAGTATTGTGTACCACATTTTTCCAACTGATGAAGGTAGAAGAGATGTCTGGATAAGAGTATGTCAACGTAAAAGTATTGACTGGAAAAAAGTAAAATATATTTATTTTTATGTCAAAACATAACAGATAAAAAGAGAATAATATTAACCATTCTTTAAATTACAGAAAGAATATGTTCTATTCATTTTGATGACAATGCAATTAAAAAGTCAACAAAAAAAAAACAAGTACAATGCATTTTCAACCTCATGGCAAAAGATACCTTCAAGATATGCGGCTGAAACTAGTCTCCAGAGACCTCTAAAAAGTTAGCACACCACAATGGGCACAAACTAATATAGTTAGAACTAAAATTTGGCCAAAATTATGTGCTTATTATGTGCTTTTATTTTACGTTCAATTTAATTTTTTATTTTAATAACTTTTGGTTTAAATAATTTTTTTTTTTTTCTAATAATGTTGTGCTACCTAAATAGTAAGTTAGCACAACTTCTTTATTAATTAACTTATCATTATAAACTCTTGGCCAAAATTATGTGCTTTTTATGTGCTTTTATCCTACGTTTAATTTAATTTTTTATTTTAATTACTTTTTGTTTGGTAAAATAATTGAGGGTCCGGATGCAATAACGACCTCCACGCTTGAAAAACGGTAGAAGTATTGTCCAATAGCTTGGACAACTTTTAATTTTTAAAGTCATTGAAAAAAAAAAAAAAAATATCGGCATGTAGATGAGGATAAAAGAAAATTGTTTTTCTTTTATAGTTTTTTTTTTTTTAATTATTTAACTTGTAAAAAATTATTTAAAAAAACGATTTCATATATAATTTTCATTTTTTTTCAACAATAACATTATCATATCTTTTTTGTTTATGCATAAAAACGATTGAAATTTTGTCTGTATATAAATATATTGATGTAGAACAATGTAAAAAAAAAAAATTTTTAAAATAGTGATATTATTTATTTATATTAATTATTTAATTTGATTCGACGGAAAATTGAATCTTTGAATCTTTGACTCAACCGTTTATCGAGAAAATTTTTAAATTTTAACAACTTCCAGCGTGAAAAATGTTTATTTATGTATGTAAAATTTATATTTAAAATTTCAAAATTTAAAATTAATAAATAAAAAAGTTATAGACTTAACAACAATAGAGCACGGTCACATTTTTACGTTATTAGTATTATGCGCGCAACCAACACCGACTTGCCATCACTTATATTGAACATTGTATATACGCGTAGCACAACATTATTAGAAAAAAAAAAAAAATTATTTAAACAAAAAATAATTAAAATAAAAAATTAAATTGAACATAGGATAAAAGCACATAATAAGCACATAATTTTGGTCAAGGGTTCATAAGGATAAGTTAATTATTAAAGAAGTTGTGCTAACTTAAATTCAAGGTAGCAAAACATTGCATAAAAAAAATATATAAAAGCACAAAAATCGCGAGTTGCACACAAAAAAGCATAAAATTCTAGTTCTAACTATATTAGTTTGTGCCCATTGTGGTGTGCTAACTTTTTAGAGGTCCTCCAGAGGTAGCCGCAAAGTTAGCGCAAAGAAACTATAGGCGCGCCGGTTAACGCGCTAAAGTGACGAGATATTTAAAAAAAAAATTTATCAATGTTTAAAAATTCATAACTCATAGACGAATAAAGATTAAGTCAAAAAATTTCTTCGGTGCACCCTTCATATGTCGACTTTACACTGATCAAATTTCTTGAGATTTCGACCGGATGCGGCTAAAACTAGCCTCCAAAGGTAGCCGCCACAGAGTTAGCGAAAGCGAGTATAGGCGCGCCGACCAAGTAGAACTTTTTTTTTTTGGTTTCTTTACTTTTTTTTTTTTAATTGTTTAAATAAAAATTGTTTATAAAACTCGACACAAAATTTGTTTAATTCTATAATTATCTACTTATTCTGTTCTTTATAATAGAATTATCAATATAACAAATATGTCGTGATTTAATTGTTTAAATAGATTTTATAACTTAAAAAAAGTATTTAACAGTGACTAACTTACAAAAAGATATAAAAGAACACGACAAATGTTTGATGAGTAATTGTTTGCAAGACCAAGAATTCATAAAAAAATCGAACTATTCAAATATAGCTGCAAACAAATAGAAGGAAAAATATGAACAATGTAAAAAAGAAAAAGAAGAATTAGAATGTCAATTTAAAAAATCAACTAAAACTTGAAATAATTTTGAAAAATGAAGAAAAATGTAGAAAAAAGTATGAGAAAGAAGTTAAAGCATCAGAGAAAAAAGAAATCAATTATGAAAAAAATCTTGAAGCAAGAAATAAAAAAATAAAAAATTAGAAGACACTATTAATCAGCATCGAAATTCTCTATCTAAAATATTTTCTCCAAATCAAATCAAAATACTTTTTCAAAATAAAAAAAAAAACTTATTGGGATGCTGTTGATATTGCTGGAGTAATATCACTGAGAGCTGTAAGTTCAAAATGTTACAGATATCTTAGAGAAAATCTAAATTATCCTATTCCTGGTTTTTCAACATTAAGGACTTGGGCACAAAAATTAAAATTAATAGAGGGTATATTATTGTGTTAGATATAATGGAAATAAAAGGAAAAAAGTTAGTTATGATAAAATTTGTGTACTGAGTGCTGATGAATTTTATTTGTCTAACTAAGTGGCAATCGATAAAAAAGATGAACAAGTAATTGGTCCACATACCACTTGTCAGTTTATTATGGCAAGAGGGTTGTTTTGTAAATGGAAACAACCAGTTTATTACAAGTTTGATCAGCCACTTATTACCAAAAAAATTATATTTGAAGTAGTAAAAGCATTGTACAACAAAGGATACAGAGTTGTTGCTTTAACATCTGATTATGGTACAACAAATCAAGCATTATTGACGAAATTAAATATTGGATATACTTGTCTCACAAGTCAAAGTCTTCGATGATTCTGAAGCTGATTTTAACGTTAAACGAAAAACTTATTTTGATCATCTATGCAACAAAGATTTTCGTGTTTATATTTTTCCTGATGTACCTTCTATGATTAAACTTGCCAGAAATCATTTTGATGATCAAGGCTTTTTATATGAAGGACATTATATAACCAAAAAATGTTTCGAGCTTTTGTTACAACTTGGTGCACCTTCAGATTTAAAGTGTGCTGTTAAATTGACTGATGAACATTTAAACTGTTACGGTACACGTCGACAAAAAGCAAAACTGGCAATGCAATTATTTTCAAGGACAAATGCAAAAGCTATCGAATGTTGTGGAAGAAAAGGTGTTGAGGGTTTTGAAGAGTGGAAACAAGCAGTAAGTAGTTGAAACTGTTGAGCTTTTTAATAATTGGTTTGATTTGTTCAATAGCAAAAATAAATATAATTACCAAAATCCTGGAAATAATGCATTTGGAGCTAACCTTGAAGAGCAATGTATTACTCTTACAAAAATGAAAAATTTTATTACTATAATGAGAGTTAAAGGACATCACTTAAAAGAAACTACAAATAACGAAACAATATCAGTTGAATACTTGTCAACCTATCGACTAAATCAAGATATTTTATAAAATACATTTTCGTATTTTAGAAAAATGGGTTCAACAAATGATCATCCAACTGCATTGGACATAAAATATCGTCTTAGATTGTACATACTTGGAAAACATTCAACCGATTTTTTTTCAATACATGCTAACACTGATCATACTTTTAAAGATTCTGATGAATCTTTAGTAAACAATAATGATATAAATTCATTATTTGAAATTTATCCATTAATACCACAATGTTCAACTCCAATTTGTGAAAAACACAAAAAAAATTTACCAACGAATACGTTAGAAGTAGAACCTGATGTGGAGAAGCCACCCTTAAGCGGTGTGTCCACCGCCCTAAAATCTGCCCTAAAGAGCCTTGCAAACATGTCTAAATTTTTCATGCAAGTTGATTACTTCACAGCGTATAATTTCGGGCAGACAACTTAATAATTTATTATAATCATACATAAACCATACTTTATAATATAAAGTATTTATTAAAATGCAGGTAAATTGAATTTACAATTTGTAAAACTTTTTGATTAATGATATGATTAATTTATTATTCTGTCAAGTATGATATACCTATATCATAATTATAAAATTATTTTTGGTATTGTTTTCTAGTTGGTATTAACTGAAACAATGTCAGGTAGTTATCGGAACGCTCCCTACATTCGTGACAGATGAACTCTTCCAACGCAAGGCCTTGCTGCCAGTCTTGCCAACCATATCATAATTATGGTATCGATACCATCCTCGACGGTCTGAATACCATCTACCATAATGACCACGATGGTAGATGGTATTACATTGTATATCACAAGCTATTACACCCAGCTCAAACTCATTGGTTATCATTGACTCTAGTTGTAGATAGAATGCTTAAGCAATGGGATGCATTACATTTTTATTTTAAAGGTGAGCAAACAAACTTGAGAGCAAACTTGCAGCTCAGAAAATCTTTGAAGACTTGGATGATCTATACAAAAAATTTTATTTTATATTCTTGGACTGGGTTCTTCCTAAAATTACAAAAACAAACCAGCTTCATCAGTTAAGTAAAGTTGTGATCACTGATTGACATGAGTCAAAGACAAGATTATATCAAGAATTGTTGTGTAGTTATATGGATGTAGCCTACATTAGATCTACTCTCTTGGAAAACATTGACCCAAAAAAACAGCAGATATTTCAAACCAACAACAAATATTTATTTCGATGGTAAATTCCAAGAGACACTAACAGAAAATAAATATGTACTTAGAATTCATCAACAAACACCCAGAAGGCTTGCAACATGTTTTGACTTCTTGCAGAGGGTTTTTAATTGAAGCTTGTCATCAAATTATGAGAAAATATGATTTTAAAAATTCTTTGATTGATCTACTTAAACAGCTGAAGCCAAAAAATGCTTTAGGTCAAGCCCAGTGAGGAGAATCACGTACACTCATACCATTAATAAAGTTGGCTCCTCGAGTGTGCTCTCTAAATGACTACCAAAAGATTGATGATGAATGGCGTCATTCATTATTCCATAAATTTGATGATGACATTAATCAAAATCTTGAGATTGATATCTTTTGGGGGAAATTATACAATCTTAAGACTGATGGAGGTGAACACTTGTTTAAAAATGTAGCACAATGTGTTCTGGCTCTTCTTTCGCTTCCTCATTCTAACGTATTTTCAGCAAAGTTAATAATACTAAAACTAAGCTTCGTACTCGAATGATAATACCAACAGTAAGAGGATATTTAGTAACCAGTCAGCATGTCAAATCTGGTGGTGGAAAAGCATGGAATGATGCAAAACTTGCTGAAAACTTCATTAAAAGTACTTAATTTTTTTAAAACATTTTTATATACATGAAAAATAAAAAATCCAGGATAAGATTATCGTGGTTATTGTGGTTAAGCATGGAAGTCATATTTCTGAAATCATTTTATTACAGTCAAGTTTTAAATAATTTTAATATACATAAAAAAAAACAAAACTAAGGGTGTCTAATTTTTAAAAACATCTTGGTATAGTTTAAAAATAAAAAACATAAGGTTTCCGCGATTATAGTGGTTAAGCATAAAGGAAACATTTTTCAAAAATTATTTTTCGACAGTAAAGTTTTAGAGAACAAGAAAATACATTTTAAAAGCGCAAAAACTAAGATCTACTTTTTTAAAAGACTTGATTTTATAAATTGAAAATAAAAAGCATGAGATATTTGTGTTGATAAATACCTATCAAAAAATAAAAAGTTACAGTTAATAAAAATATTTAAAAACCTGTGATGTTGAACCGGTGCTGATCTTGGAGATAAATGCTGGTTGTGTGAGGACGGTGGTGGACCTTGATGGGATTGGTTTAGCACTCGTGATGGAGTAGATGCACTACCAGACAATGAATGGCTGTGAGTACCGTGAGGATTGGAATGATGATGGTGATGAAGTTCACCTCCCACTGGACCAACTACTGCCAGTCCACTCACTACCTGGACTTGTTTACCTACTGTCTCCATCACCCTTGGCGCATTATGTACTAAAATGATATTTTATTCTCACTATTGACACACATGCATACAAATATAAAAATATAAAAAGACTAAAATGGAGGAAATATAAGAAATTTTAAGTTTATATTTAATATAATATTATTAATATTTTATATAACGAGATGTTAACTTCATACTTTCGATATGTGAGGAATTGTGAATCAATCAAAAAATTAAACTGAAAAAAACTTTTGTCATCGTCTCGTTTCGAGTTCTCTCGTCTATCGCGGCATGACTATATATTTGATATATTTGAACGACGTAAAAATTGTTCTGGTTTTTATGAAACTACACTTTGTAGAAGTTGTAGTACTAGCTTTCTACAACTCATTAATACCTATTATTAAGACACAATAAAATAATCATTCGTTAAAATAAATTCATAGTTTTTTATTGATAATAATATAAAATATTATTATAAGATCTTAAAAATATAATAATTTTTTTTTTTTTTTTTCAGAAAAAAATGATTTGTATTTATATTTGTACTATTTTTTTTTAACAAATGAAAATTTTTGTTCAAAAATTAAAATCTTTTGTAATAAATAAATTACTCAAACACTAATAATTATGATTGTATAAAAAAAAATTATACAATCAATAAATTATAATAAATTTTTTCAAACTTGGCCCCATTTTTTTTTTTTTAATTTATATTAAAAATGATCTTTGGAATAAAAATAATTATAGAAAAAAATCCCAGCTTAGCATTTTCATAACTTCGATATTTAAACAAAAAAACAAAATAAAAATCGCTCTGACGCGTGGTCTGTTATAGTAGTAAGCATACGAGCGCGGTCCAGTTACGGCGCGTCAGAGCGATTTTTTTGTTGTTTATTTGTTTAAATATCGAAGTTATGAAAATGCTAAGCTGGGATTTTTTTCTATAATTATTTTTATTTCAAAGATCATTTTTAATATAAATTAAAAAAAAAAAAATGGGGCCAAGTTTGCAATTATATATACCTTTGCAATTATATACCTTTATAATAATTTAAACTTAGAAAAAAAAAAGAATTTATTTGCCAAAAATAAACTAAGTCCATTGGTAAAACTTGGTGAAACTAGGCATATTTATAAGAAGCACTACGAATCGTAGAAAAGCCAAAATCAAAGATAATCTTTGACCCTCACCGCGGGGTCCCACGGGACCATTTTCCTATGCAGCCGGAATCAATACACAGATACGGACATACGCAAACATACAATAGGATTTTTTTTATAATGTGAAATAGCATTGTTTCACGATGTAAATTTTGAGTACTAGCATAGTATTAGTGTATATTAGTATATACACTAATACTATAGTAGTCAATATTTCAATCAGTAGCAGCACAAAAATCTTGGGGACCCGGACATAAAATATAGCGTTACGGTATATAGCGTTTTTAAGCACAAATATTCATTCTACCTTGGTTTTGGGAAACAACCTTAATTTACCGGTGTTTTATATTTTTAGCATTTTTAACCAGATTTTTTACCGGTAAAATCATTTTTAACCAAAAAAGGCGGAGCTTACTAGAGCCAATCACCGTTCGCGAGGGTAATTTCAAATATTTTATTTTATGTTTAATGTGAATGTATATTAATTAATAAAAGGTTATTCTTTATTTTACATTAGTTAAAAATTATATTTAAATAAATTATTATTGCAAAAGAATTTTATTATTAATTTATAAACATTTACCTCTAGAGTAAATTTTTTTTTATATTTATGAAATTATAAACAGTCTTTTTTTATTAAATGTTTAATACTACATATTTGTTATTATTGTTATAAATATATAGTCATATATTTTTTAACATTAAAATTTTAATATTATAATTATTATATAAAAAGTAACTAAAGTACTTGACTTTTTTCTGAAATAATAGTACTTTTTTGGTAGCCATTGCATCAATGCTAAAAATATTAATATGATGTTTAATACAAAACTAGAAAATCAGTAAATTCAATCCATGGCCTAAACAACCATATGTTATTAAATGAGGAAATTTAATACGAAGAAGTGACCAAGCTGATTTCATGTTAGCTGCATTATTAGTGACGACACCTTTGACTTTTTCAGAACCAATTGCAAGTATTGCTGAACTTAAAACATCACAAATGTATTTTGCAGTATGTGATACTTCTTTCGATTCAATTGCTTTATAAAATACAGGCTGTGGTGTTGTAACAACAATATTTGTAAAACCATCACCATTAATATCAGTCCAACCATCTGACATAATTGTCAATGTATCTGCATCATTAATTTTATCTTCAACAGCTTTGTTAAGGGATTTGGACGATTTTTTTCCGAATATGAGAATGAGATGAAATTTATACAGTAGATTCTTGAAATACTAATACATTTTCTGTAATTTTTTGGTAATTGTTTGGAAGCTTGTTAATTTTTTATTAATTTTTAAAGTTGACAACTTTTAACATGGGCTCTTATGGAGAATACGATTTTGTCAATATAAATAGTTCATGAAAACACAATATCTCTGATCGACAATATGACATCGCGACAAAAAACCTTTTGGGTTATAAAATAAGACAAAACAAAACATATGAAAAAAAAACCAAAGGGGTTTGGAGCTTAGTTTTTTTATAATTAATAATTAAAGTATGTAAAAATTCATTTATTTTACTATCTTTCATGGCTTATGCTGAAACGTCATATACACTTGGCAACATCAGATATTCCGCCATCTTGTGGCGCGCAAGTTTGAAAGTGTCAATGTTAACTTGTTAAAGGCATATTATATGACTTACATAAAATAACTGTGTAAATGCATTTATTTATAACAATTAAATCAAATATTAATTCAAAATAATAAAATAATAAATAATAAATAAATACAATTATAAATAAAAAGTTAAAATATTAGAAAGCATGCAAATAATGACAAAAAAAAACAAAATTTTATTTTAAACTTTATTTATAAACTTATAAAAAACTTATGATGACAAGAAACAATAATATTTTTTCATTTATTTATTTTTAATAAACATTTTTAAATATCAGTCTTGCCACATATATATTTTGTTATTTTTATCATCACCATTTATATTTTGCTCCATGTTTCATACTACTCTTATGCTTTATGTTTATTATGCTTTTGACAGATACAGTATATACACTACCACATATTAGAAATACACCAACACGACAATACACCATATAAAACAAGTGTGCCAATACTTTTTTTTTTTTGCGCTGTTGCACGATTTTCATGATATTTTTAATTACCAATAATAAGCTTTTAAACATTGAAAATTGATAGTAAATGTATCAATAATTATTAATTTAATTTTATTATACGATAACAAACAGTAAAATAGATGTTTTTTTGAAAAAAAAAAGAGGTTTTTTTGGTTATTAGCAGTTGGTAATAGCTGTTGGGCCAATGTATAAGAGATAGGCCGTATCCCCTCTTTTTTACCCTCAAAAAAATCGTCCAAATCCCTTAACTTTTTCATATTCTGGATCTAACAATCTGTGTGAAAGAACATATCGAGATGGTTTTTTAAAAGCTGGTCGTAGTGATGTAAAAAAGGATTTCCAATAATAATTATCAAATACTGACAATATAAGATTAGTGGCAATCAGTGCTTTGGCAAAAGCAGCTTCAAGGTCTTTTTGGTCTTGAGAAGACATTTTGTCAAGAAAATGATCTATTTTTTTCTCTTTCTTTACACCTCTAAAAACATACATTTGTGTTGATGTCAAATCATCTATCACATTGGAACTTGTATTTGTATCAGATGTGTCAATTTGACTAGTTGGTTCAGTACTTAAAAATTGTTTGACACTTTCTGGACATTTATTACATTTGAAAACCAAGTGATTATGCATTCGTTGTGCATTGGATACATATTCTTGGCTACAAAACTTGCAACGTCTTTTCTTGTATTTACTGGTACTATTATTTTCTGTACAAGTTACTTGAACAAAATACCTCCAAATTACTGACTCAGACCTTACCATATCGTTTTTTTAACCTTGAATTATTTAAAATAAATTAGTTTTACTATTGACAATTGTTATTATTTTTTTTATGTCAGTTTAAATATAAAAATACATTAGAAAATAAACGTTGTTTTTTTCTCTTATCTTGATAACAATAATGTATAACCTCTAAACATAAATTCCACAACTTTCTTTCATTTGTTGAGAAAATATTTTCCAAAGTTAATTAAAATAACAATAATCAATATAATAACAATATAATAATCAATATATAATTATTATAATTAGAATCTCATTAATTTTTATTAAACAGTCACAAAATAAATAAATAAAATAATTGTCAGCAATAGAAAAAAGTATCAAATAAAAATAACAAACATGAGATGCGCAGTATGAAACAGCACAAGTTAGTGGCTCCGCTTTTTAATGGTTAAAAAAAAATTATTTTTTATATCGGTAAAAATTCCGGTTATTAACCGGTAAAAAAACCAGACTCACAACCCTAGGCTGCATCGAGTTTTATCAGACATCTCGCTTATCGAGATGTAACACAGTTGTGTTACAAGGGTACTTATAAAACTACGTTAAACAAAAATGTTTTGGCGCCCTCCTATGCCTAAAATCTTTGTGCTTTACTGATGCGTCGTTCATTGTATAGGTTCAGGTGGGCCTGTACTTAAACACACTAACACTACCCCAGCAGCAAAAATTCCGATCGTGGAACGTCGCTATTACGCGCAATCGTCTTTTTTCTTAGGCATTTGTTTATTTAAAAAAATAATTTATGTAAATTTTGATGTGTTTGTTACAAACAGGGTTGTTAATGTATAAAACATAATGTTTTAAACTATGTTTTAAACTATGTTTAAAACTATGTTTAAAACATCCTTAGTTTTATCCATTTGTATAAAACGTCGCCATCTAGTGGCGAAATTGGGAACTGCCACCAAAACAAACAAACGAACCTAAATAAATTTGTTGTTATTAATATGTTTTTTTTTAAATATATGATCATCAAATTTGTTCATAAATAAATGATATAAATATTATGTTTATAAATTTTATAAACTTGTTATTATTATTAGTGTTTATTAAATAAACAACAATTGTTTGACAGGTTAGGAGTGTAAGTATAGTCGGTAAGAGGGAAAGTTTGAGCCTACGAGAGATCAGGTGGGTTTTATCCGTTTTATCCTGTTTTAAACGTTTTAAACGTTTTATCCATGGATAATTGTAAACAACTCAAAAACCCTCCATTTTAACAACCCTGGTTACAAACGAATAGCTAGAAAGAAGGATGTACCCTGATAAATGATTTTTTGAAGAGTACTTATTCAAATAATGAGTATGTTTGTATTGCGCGTTGTAAAATAAAGTGGTACGAATAGCACGTTTCCGGACTATCGTGGCATGTAGTATTTTAGTCAGTGTTGGGCATTTCTATAATTTACGGGTTTTCTAGGTACGATACGTATAATGCGCATTATACGTGTCGAATACAGTTGCAATCGAAGAAACTATAAATCCAGGTAGTTTATTTTTAAATATTTATGAAATATTCAATTTTTATTCATTTTAAAACTTGATACATTATTATTTTGGGCATTGTTTCAATTTTTAATTGTTAAATACAAAATTTGCGTAAAATAATTTAATATTCCAATATTGTAAATAAATAAAAAGTATTTCGATGAATAAGAAGAATAGCAACAATTACATAATTTGAGAAAAATATTATCTATCGAAATATTAATCTATATCGATTAATGGGAGCAAAAATATTTAGAATATAGATACATATACTCAAGAAATGAAATCTATCTAAAAATATTTAATTGTTATATTTTATAATTGAAAAATTCTTCTTTTATCAATTCACAATAATTTTTCAAATCTATTTCGATTGTAACAGCTCTTTACTGTTAATTTTATTATTCTTTTTTTAATTTATACTGATTAATGGAAGGAAAAATATTTTAGATATAGATAAAAAGTTGATTTTATCGAAAAATTTTTCAAATAAAAAGTGTTCATTTTGATGTAAGAAACTTTTTGGTACAAAAAAAAAGTATAGTTTCTATTTAAAAAAATCATGTTCATACCGGAAACTCCGCCATTTTTAATTTTTTTCCTATGTCTCCCTCCGAATCCTAACACTTTTATTTAAACTATTTTTCAATTTGAGCCATATTTAAAAAAAAAAAATACATTAATAGATTAAGGCTGAATGTAAATTCCAAGGTAGGACGACTCTTTGGGTTCAAAAGGGCACCCTTACACCCATAGTTTAGAAAAAAAATGAGCACCCTCCATTGTCATAGATTTTTATACTTTACTGTCGCGTTTTTAGTTGTATGAGTGTGGGCGGCCTGTATTTACGAACACTAATACCACTTTAGAAATAAAATTTTTGATCGTGAAACGCCGTAAAATTTTATTCAATATTTTTCAAATATTATGATAAGTGATAAGTGCAAGACTGTATTTCTGATAGTAATAATATTAATAAACCTAAATGATTAAAACCAAAAAAATTGATATAATCAATAATTTTTTTACCAATACGAATAATAAATACATAGGTATATTAAAAACTATAAATTTTTGATTAATTTTTTTCAATATCTTACTAAAAATCTTAATATTTCAACTATAAACTAAAATAGTTTTACTACATATTATTAAAAATTTAGAGCTTACTAATGACAATTACGTGTGAGGTATATTGATCAAGGACTGCATTAAAACTATTTTCTAAAATTTAAAATTTTTATTGGCGTCTACATTATTAGTCTAAACTGTATTCACCAACTCATTCAGTTAAACGATTTCAAGTTATATCTACATTATAAACTAAGGATAATTTATAATTTCTATCAAATTTCCTGAGCCCCTTGATTCATTTTTGTTTTTGTTTCTAATCACAGAACTCTGGTGGAGAGCTATTTTTTTCAGTCATATTCAAATTAATGATAATGTATATATCTTCTTATTTTTACATATCAATCTCATGTTCAGGGTTAAAGCCTGACACTATTTTGGACGTTTGATAAGTAACAAAACATGCTACACAAACCATACTTAAAATAAGCTACACTTTTCAGAAGCTGCCACCCACCACAAAAACTATAAGAATATTATTTAATTATCTCATTATTTTTGTAGATTATTCTATTACCAATTTTTGTTGTCTTTTAATGAACCAACCAACAACAAACAAGTATTACTCGAAAAATCCACTAAACTAACATTATTTGTTTTAATAAATAACAATGAGCACGATCACTAATAATTTTTACTCCAAATTTTATTTTGAAAATTTAATTCCGTCATTGTTTTCTACATTTTTATTGAGTTTGAGGTTGTAGTTGATTGATCGTATAAACTATTGATTCAACTGATATTCAATAAAAGCTTTAACTTAAAAAATGAAATAAAATTCATTCGGCAAGTGGAAAAAAAAACAGATATAAATTCAAAATATATAAAAAGAAAAATGGGTATTTTGTTACTCAAATGTATCTACATGCGTTATCTTCTAAATGAAAGCTATTTGCATCATTTTACACTGTTTGAACTAGGTTTAACACGGCTTCAACGTGGTTGTAGCGATATTTAACTAACATCGAATTGTATAACAAAAGCCTTCTTACGCTTCCACTAAAACAGGTTAAAATGGTGCAACTAGCTTTGATCTTTATTTTATCCGTCGCTCACAAAAATAAAAAATGGCTTACATTAGATGATAACTGAAGAAACTTTTTTCACACAGTGATTATTTTTTACATAAAAATACTGTAAACACTGACATGGTTAACTAGAACAGACTTTTTAACACTAAAACACAGTCACTACTTAATATTTTAATGGTTTTTTTTTTTTTTTTTACAAAATCCAGTATTTTTTTGTAATGATTAATGTTTATATAAAATTTCAATTGAATATTCAGGAAAAATGTTTGGTTATGAAGATGTGTACGTAATAAGTTTATTCGCATACAATTTTCCAAGATGGGAGGTTATATGAAAGTTAAAATAAATCTTACAAATCAAACCCGCACAACATAAAAAAAAAACTGCAAGCGAGTCGACAATGACAACGTACGAATAATATCATTAATTGTTATAATACAATATCCAGTACTATAAGATTTTTTTTTTTATTAATTATATTTTAATCATTGTTAGAGTCCAGCAGGTTGGGGATTGTCACTAAACAAATTAATATTTAAGCGTTAAAAACTATATATAAGTGTACTTCTAATAGATTGTACCTAAATTCGGTGATTCAGGGCCGCCAGGTTAACGTCACGACTCACGAAAGAGAAAACACAACTACACAGTACACAGAGTTACAACTACAGATCCAAACGCAGCGTGGATGTAAGAACGACCGAACGAACGGCTGGCTAGGCGCACAGGGCGGCAGTAGAAGCAAACTTTGTACGGCGGGGGGAAAAAAGGAGCGCCAAAGAGCACAGTGTTGGCTTTAGCAAAGGTGATCAAGGGGCAACAGAAAAACTTGGAAACGACGTTGACTGAGCAAGGGGAAATGGACGCCAAGAATGGAGGGAATATTTCGCTGTGGTTACATTCGGTTGCATGAAAAAGAAAAAGCTCGATTCACCGATTCACAATGGGGATATTCTTTCACGGCGGATTCTCTGTCGGATTTCCACCTCTACAATTTGTCCCTTCTTATTTTTCAGCGCATAAACTAAAATTAAATTTGTCAAAGGGAGATACTTTACTGGAGGGAGAATTGTGCAGGACAGGGACGCGTCGATATGGGGCTTAAGGTGCGATAGGGTTTCAAATGTTTATTTTTATTGCATTTAATTTCCTTATGTTTAAGCTGTTGAGTATTTGAGTAAATACATAAATTTTTTTTTTTTTTTTTTAATAAAACATGACAAACTAAGCAAATTTATCCCGATACGTACACAGGTTAGCTTCAAACAGAGGTTGAAAAAATGAAATAACAAAAAAAAAAGAGAAAATCATTGAGGAACATTTGTTATGAATGTGTTACAGATATTATTTATTTGATTTTTTGGTACTCTAGGTTTGTGGTAGACAAAACTCTGGTATGTAATGAATAGCAAAGAGTATGAGAACGTTGTTTTTGTTAAAAATTCCGTCGCTTAAAGATCAAAAAAAAAAAAAAAGTTTAGAGGATTTTTATTAGACTTGACATCTTATTATAAATATAAAAACGATGATGATCTTATGACGAAGTTGCTTTCCATCCATGAACAAATTAATTATATCCAATATCTGAGAAATACAAGGTATAAGAATTTAATATTATTCCCATCCAAGTATCTCAATTCTACGTGACTTAATTCTAATGTATGTTAAATTTCTCAAACTCACGATTGACATGATACCTATATTATATATTTACTATTAATGAGTTCATCTGTTAATTTAATGTCCCACTTCTTAATCTTCATTCCGTGTAGTATCGCTCAACTTTAAGGATGATCTCTAAGTTTTCAGCTTGATCAGTATAAAACACATGTAGTCAATCTCACCGCCTGAATGTGTCTTCATGGTTAATGTTGATAAGAATTTTTTTTTAAAGTCTCAGTTTTTTGCAAAGTTAAATGCGCACTGTACTAGCCCTGTAGCAATTACCGGTCAGCACGAGCTGAGCAAAGTACCAAACCAGTTAGCCAACGAGACATTAGTGAGTTCCCGACTTAAAGAAGATAGAGTCTTAGCTCAATTACTTACTCCTAAGATTATTCTTTTTGTTAGATAATTAGATCTAAAGTGACACCATGACAATAGCAACATCGTAGATTTACGTTGAAACAATATTAACTGAATACAATTTGTTGTAATTCTAACCAATTATCAGAAAAATATATTTTGAAAACTTGGATTGGTGAAAAAAATATTAGAACGAGATAATTTTGATTCAATTGTAAGACGAATATTGAAAAGTTTGTACGATAAACATTTTATCTACTGGACGCCGTATGGCATGCTTAAGAAACCTAGAACGACCTCGAAACATTTTTTCTAAAAATAGTAAAATATCTTTTTGACAATTTTCTATAAAATCATTAATTTTTTTAAAGTATGCATTTGTTTATAAATAAACAATGTTTATATGTTTTGTATGTACATAGAGTGAAACCGTCAGAAGATCAAGATGATCAATCAGCGCATGCGCGAGAATATAATGATACATGGAAAATCTGGGGTCCGTTCGAAAAGTCACTCGGAAGTTCAAGATTGAGATCATAGAAAATTATTGATATTTTGTTGTGGTAAGAATGATTTTTTTTTGTCATGAATTTGTATAGGTACAAACTACAAATCAAAAAAATATTCTATTGTTTAATTATTAATAATAATTATAAAAATACTTTTCATGAGTAACAAAAGTGAGTGGCCTGCAATATGGCCGTTATTACAATCAATAGTCTACAGTAACCTTTAGTATGTATATGTATGTGACTGATTGAAAAATTCGGTAAGAAAGTGGAAACACAGACACGCAAATTTTATATGTATTGATATGTATAACTAAATTCTGGCGCATGCGCTGATTGATCATCGTGATCTTCTGACAGTTTTACCCTAAGTAGAAAGTTGGCAATAGGGATATTCTTTCACGGCGGATTTTCTGGCGGGTTTCCACCTCTACAATTTGCCCCTTCTTATTTTTCAGTGCATAAACTAAAATGGAAGCATAGAGCAGTTTACACAGTAAAGAGAGGGTAAAAAATATTGTAGAGGTTGAAATCCGCCAGAAAATCCGCTGTGAAAGAATATCCCCTGTAATTTATAATAAAATTTATATCAATCGGCGCATGCGCGAAAATCAGTTATAGGTTAGTATAATACCAGGTTAACGACCGGTATAATACGGCGCGAGTATTATAAGGAATAAGTGACTAGTCTAGTAATAAACGCCATTTTTGTCACTGATATTCTAAATTCCAAGAAGTACTTCCAAGTAGGGATGTGCGATAGTTAAAAAAGAACCGATAATAATATATCGGTGATATTAAAAAAAAATAATATATCGACCGATATATATTTTTTTAACTATCGATATATCGATAATATCGACTAAAAAATATGATCGATATATATCATAAAATATCGTTTTAATAAAACAAATAATTTATTTATTTTTTGGAAATTAATTTCTTTATTTAATTTGTTGTCAAAACTACAAATCTATACTTGTTTCTTTTTTTTTTTTTCATCAATACAATCTGAAATAAAATTGTAATTTTTTTTTTTAAATTTAAAGAATATATCCTATTATAAAAAGAAGTAACGGCGGTTCTTTTTTCTGTGATTGGTTGTTTTGTTTCCCTAGATATTCTTTCTCTCTCTCTCGATTATCTTTATTTTATTTTCTATGGCAACGGTTACCAACTGATTTCTTTTTTTTTTTTAAATGAAAAATAGTTGTTTTTTTTACAGTTGGTAACCGTTGTCAAGGAGTTTGTTGTATGTTGTAACAAACATTAACAAGAAAATTTTAAATCATCATCAGACATTGATAAAAAAAAAAATTAAATGAATTATCAAAAATAATATTTTAATATCAAAAATTGAAGATTAAAATTAAGCATCAGCTAATATTATCATGTGTCACATAAGATTAGTTGGTTTATGGCAAATGTATTGCTTTTTTTTTGATTGAAATTGATTTAATCAAATTGATTGATTACTAATTTATTTATTTATGGTATTACATAAATTGTGATATTACTTATATTAGAAATAAACAAGAAAATATAAAAAAATATGATTATTTCAGGTTTCTTTTACATTTTTGATTGTGAATCATTTCATTTGTTTCATTCGATTTGAGTCTAGCTAAATATCTTCATTTGAACGTGATAGATATCAATCTATATTGTTATGTTTACAGCTTGCACTGAGTGAAAAAATATTCACTATTATGTATATATATTAAAATTATATATATACATAATTCAAGCACTCCACTTTACATCCACGTAACTATCTAGCGGATAAATTAACTGAAAGAAAAAAGGGATTCTTAAAATCGCGGCTATCTGAATAACACGATGCTTATTGTCATAGTAACTAATGCTTTTCAAATGTTATATTAAGTCTGTCAATAAATAGAACATATAAAATAGAAAGGTGGTAGGTATGGAGGCGCGCCCCATGTTCCCTAGTTTTATCTAAAATAAACAAAAATAATGCCAATATCATGACATGCAAGTATCAACCATAAGAGTTAAATGCACAAACACCATTGTAATATTTGAATTTGTTTGATCATTTTCATCACCAATAGTCCATGGCTGCAACTGAAATGATGAATATATTCTAAACCTAGCAGGTTTTTTTGTTCATTTTCAGGAGTAACAATCTAACCATTTGGCTTTTCTTTTCTATAGAAAATTTAAAATAAATTAACAATCTTAAAATAATGAATGTGCTATAAGTCTACCTCAAAATATATAATGAATTTACCTTTCAGGTGTTAAAGTATATAAAGAAATTGTATTCTGTCGATTTGGTTCTGTATCATCGTTCGACAAAGCTATGCTAAACAAAAGAAAAAAAATAGTTTAACATAACAAAGTTTTATAAAAACAATTAGTTAGAAAAAATGATTTATATAAAAACTGATTAACACTCACTCAATATCTTCATCGATATAATCATAAACATATTCCATATCAAAGTTGTCTAGAAAAAGTATAGTTATAGTTATAGTATAGTTATAGTTTTGTTGTTACATTTTAATTTATTCTTTCTGTATAATAATAATTTACACAAAGGAGTTTGAAAACGTTTTTTATTTTATTTTATTATTATGTTATTATAAATGTATATTTATCTTACCTGGTAATTCACCTATTAAAAAATCCATTTTACATATAATTTATAACATTATAAAATTGTTGATATTTTGTTTGTTTTTTAATAAACAAAAAAACTTTTTTTGTCAGTAACAACGATATTTTCTTGAAGAAATACCCGATATTATTCAGAAAATATATCGAATATCGATATATCGGGGTCAAAAAATATCGGCGATAATATATCGATATATGACGATATAATATCGGCCATTAAATATATCAGGGACACTTCCCTACTTCCAAGAAGACTAGAATACAGGAGGACGAACTGCGCCTTACGTAGTGCGCCGTTCAAGAGTAAAAGTGGCGCACTCTACATAGCCGCCGTATTCTAGGACACCCCCTCCACTAAAGTTTATTCCCTTGGTCTCTAGTCTTCTTGTTCTAGTCTTCTTGAGTACTTCTAATGTGCTTGTCTAAATTAAAGGATTACCAGCACAAATCAAAAACATGGATAGAGCCTTGAAATTTATTAGGTACATTAATGAAATAATTCTACATACACTCAAATTTTTTCATAATTTTCTTGAAACTTATTACTTGGTTATTAATTAGTGAAGCAGGCTACTCTTTTGGAGGTTATACCTATAAACAAAGGTTTTTATGAAGAGTCATGTTCGTTTTTTTAAAACCTGATTAGCCATTCAATGAAAAACGTGAATAGGCTGATGAAAAACTAAAGGAATGTAAAAGAAAAAATGAGGAAAATTTTGATATAATTTTTAATAAGGCTTTCGGACCGTTTTATTTTACAATAATTGTTTGAAATCAAAAAATTCCTGATATTTTGTCTTATTTGACAGTTTAGACACACACTTACAAAAACTCACAAATATTTTTTGTTGTTTACTGTCACGTCTCCACTCTAAATTCTATATTTCTCTCTGTCACACGGTTTATAATAAATCTAACAAAAAACAAAAAACAAGTATTTTGTACAAAAAAAAGAGTCAAGTACTCGAAATTGTAGTCAATTTGTAATGTAACTTGTTTTGCCATTAATTAATCTAAAATGTTAAAAAAAAAAAAAATAATAAAAAAAAAAAATTATACTTGACCCTGCGTAGTTTTTCCTAAATTAAAAATAAAATTTTAAGCCAACATTATTCAATCTTATGTTTAGCAGGGTCAAGTATAATTTTTTTTTTTATTTTTTTTTTTTTTTTAACATTTTAGATTAATTAATGGCAAAACAAGTTACATTACAAATTGACTACAATTTCGAGTACTTGACTCTTTTTTTTGTACAAAATACTTGTTTTTTGTTTTTTGTTAGATATCACATCTTTTTGTAAAGTTTTTCTTGAAACATACACAATTTATATATCAAGTTTAATTTTTATTTATAATTATTTTACCGGTGTATCATTTGATGTTTATTATTTTTAATATACAATATTGCAATATTTATCATATATTCATATGTCAACTCTGCAGTGCAGCCAACAAAAATGAGCAAGTGAGAAAAGTAAAAAAAAAAAAAAATTTTATAATCTTATACCGTACTACCAACTTAACAAAATCAGAAATCTGGTTTTTCAGCCAAAAAATCGCAACCGTTAATTTGATTGTTCAATAAAAAAAAAAATAAGCCACTAAAAAATCTGATTTTTTTTTTAAAAAAAAGCTTGACATCGATTTATGGGATCATTACAAAGCCTCATATTTTTTAATTAAATCCATCATATTTTAATTAAATTTCTAAAAATTGGAGACGGAAGGGGGCAAAATATTTGATGTATAATATAGTCACGGTAGTTACTCTTACACACACATATAAATTTCCTTTCTCATACTTGACTCGAGGCACTACCGTGCCTCTTGATACATACACACATATAAACTACAGGAGTGACAACACTGAAATAATGCTGCGTTGAAACAATTTTATTATTATATAGATTAAATTGAAAAATATTGATTAAAAAAATTCTAAGGATAAGAAAATAAATTCGCCTAATTAAAATAGTATGTAAAGTTCAATTAAAGCGTTGAAGATAAAATTTTCATTATTTTTGAAAATTAAAAAAATTTGTTTATTTAGGGTTGGCAGCGATGGATCACTCAATGCGTTAGGTAGAGGACTGCCGCTTACTCCTAAAAATTCGTGTTGGTAACGCCTTAGGGGTGCGTTCCGTAGAGGACCGCGGTCTACCAAAAATAGGCGTGGTTTATCATGGTGAATTTAATTTCGTTGTAGTGTCAGCACTGCTATTTATTACAAAACGTAAACAAACATAAACAAACGTAAACACTGAAATTATAATTGAAATATTACAAAAAAAAAATAATTTGGCATAAAAAAAATTGTCGCAATTAAAATGGTAAGTGTATATTGTTGTTATACCAATTACTTAGCCCGTAAATTTTATTTTTTTTAAAGTTAATTTTGAAAACATAAAGTGAATATTGGAGGTATTTTAGAAAGTTCATATTTTATTGTTGATAAACTTGGTAATTAGTTCAACTGTTCATTTTCAACAAGAACATTACCATCTAGATCAGTTAACAGATAATGTGTTTGAAGTGAAATTTTTTTTTCCATTTTGTTAATTGTTATTAACAAATTTATTGTTGTAATAATTTTACTCAGTAAGCACTGGTAAGCACCACAATCCACAACAATAACAATGCACACATAGAAAGGTTTAATATACATGAGACTGATTATTTTTTAAGAATTTCTAGGGAGATTTTTAGTTTTTATGGATCTACTCTGATTATGGCAAAAAGGACCGCGGTCCCCTTACAGAACGTACCCTAGGGCCGGTTGTACAGTACAAGTTTTATACCACTTTCTACTACCTGAGGCGCGTTTTGAAATACAAGATTTACGGGGTAGAGTTAGGCGGGTTAACACCAGACTATAACCCCGACCGTTCTTAAATGAATGAGGTAGACTGTAGAGTCAGTGGGTTAAGACTCACACACACTTACGCATAAGAAAATCAATATAAAGCGGTGTGTCCGCACAAGTTTTTGCTGCAAGGCCTTGCACCACTAAATTATTACTAAACTTTTCAGTGATATCTAGTTGTATTTGGTGATAAATGATTTTGCAAGGAATATCACCAAAAAACTTGCGTGTGGACTCACCGCTTTAGGGCCCTTGTCGACTAGCATAGTTTTTCAACAAAGTTCTATGCCATAGCACTTTGGTCACTATATATCACCAAAAACTCACTAAAAAATGGCCGCTGAGGACTATGCTGGAAAAATGCTGCGTGCAGCATTTTGAGCATAGTTCTGCTAACTTCACACTCGTTTTTTTAGATGCAGCCAACTTTGAGAAAAAAAAAAAAAGCGGCATTTATAGCTCTTTTTTGTTGTTCTTTGTTTACAGTTGTTTACAGTCTACATTAATTGATTGATTGACTGTCAGAATATCGTATTGTCATTTGTCAACAAGAGTAAACAAATAAAAAAGGTTATGCGTTTAATTATTTTTTGTTGTGATTTTACGAATGTTGGTAGAGCTGGAATCATTTCAATAAACGATTATAACGCCGCCCTATAGCCGTCACGGCTGAACTATTTCTACCCAAGCGCTATGCCATAGGACTTTTTAGAAAAACTATGCTAGTCGACAAGGGCCTTTATATTGATTTTCTTATGCGTAAGTGTGTGTGAGAACAGTCAGGGTTATAGTCTGGCGTTGACTGAACCCGCCTAACTCTACCCCGTAAATCTTGGATTTCAGAACGCGCCTTAGAAAAGCTATCTAGGTGACTAACAAGAAGACTAGAAGTACAGGAGGAGTACCTCGCTTCGAAAATATCAGCCTTGTTTGTTACCGCTAGCTGCTACTAGCGCCATAATTTACAAATTTTGATACCGTATTGATACCATATTTTTACATCTATAGAGGTGTATTTCGGTATCAAATGGCAGATACCGTATTTTTACATGGAAACATCGGTATTTTGGTATCTGTATCGTATTTTGCGCTCGGTATCGTATCTGCTCACATCACTAGTCACGGAGGGTGCTTTCTTTCATGAACTCAGTGTTCAGGAGTGCGTTCGAAAAGTCACTCGGGAACCCGGAAGCAGCGCAGTAGACGAAAAAATATAGGAATAAAATAAACTTAAAAGTAACTAAAGGTTACTGTAGACTATTGATTGTAATAACGGCCATATTGCAGGCCACTCACTTTTGTTACTTATGAAAAGTATTTTTAGCATTATTATTAATAATTAAACAATAGAATATTTTTTTGATTTGTAGTTTGTACCTATACAAATTCATGACAAAAAAAAATCATGCTTACCACAACAAAATATCAAAAATTTTCTATGATCACAATCTTGAACTTCCGGGTTTCCGAGTGACTTTTCGAACGGACCCCAGAACACTGATGTGATCTTCATCAGCGCACGCGTATGCGTAGATGCACAGAATTATTTATTTTTTAAAAAATGGCTGTGCATTGGTGTCGACAACCACCGACACTTCGTGTGTTAAATTTCATGTCATTCAAGATTCAGCATTTTGTCAACTAATTGTAACCGAAAAACATAAACAATTTATGTAAAATAAAATGGTGTCACCCTAAAAAAAAGTATGTTTACTAAACCAACAGTTATATGACGTAGGAATTATTCATCAACAATCGAATACAAGATACAATTTTAAATTAACAAAAGAACAAATGGACAGAGCAAACGTCAATTCAACAAAAATATAAATATGATACCGGCGCTGATGCACAGCCATTTTTTAAAGAATAAATAATTTTGCGCATCTGCGCATACGCGTGCGCTGATGGAGATCCCATCAGTGTTCTGAACAAGAAGACTAGAGACCAAGAAGACTAGAGACCAGGAGAATAAACTTCAGTGGAGGGGGTAACATTTAGTGTCCTAGCATACGGCGGCTATGTAGAGTGCGCCACTTTTACTCGCGAACGGCGCACTACGTAAAGCGCAGTTTTCTATCCCTGTACACCTCAGCCCACCGGCCCTATACTCGAGTCGTCAGTAAATAAACGTCAAAATCTCATTGTGATTGTTATTTAAATTGCAATAAACTAATCCTTATTGCTGTACGAAAAATTCAACTTTGTGATTATTTTTCAAACAATTCTTAAAGGCAAAAGTGGTATTGTTATTAGTTATTATGGTGATGCAAATAACACATCGACAATATCAATACTCGTTCATCCAGACATGAGCATAAAAGTAATCTAAATTTTTATTTTTCATATTTTAAACTTTTAACTTGTTATATTTTTCAATGTACTATTATTTTCAGATAAAAATTAAAAATAAATTTTTTAACAACTTTGATGGCATTGATAAAGTAAAGTCTCTTCAAGACATTTTATCTCTTAAAATGAATGATAAAACAAGAAAAGAAGAAAAAGAATTTCGTAAGAGAGCAAAGCTTGTGAATCCTTTATCCAAACTTAACAATCAACGTACAAAATTACCACAATCACCAAAACAGAAAACAGTCTTACATCAAATAAAAAAATCATCTTTAATAAATAAAAGACGAGTACCAAGACAAACAAGTTTAAAAAGATTATAATTGATAATATGTATTGTCTGTTGTATTTTCAGTAGTTAAATAGTAAAATGATTATTTTATTGATTTTATAAGATTTACAGATAATAACAATTGATTATTAATGAAAAAAATCTAAAGTTCATCTTTTTTATTATTTAAAAAAAAATCAAATTTTACCACTCAATAATTAAGTGTATTAGATACAACTTCAAGCTTGATTAATACAAAAAATAATCACAAAGTTGAATTATTTATACAGCAATAAGGATTAGTTTATTGCAATTTAAATAACAATCACAATGAGATTTTGACGTTTATTTACTGACGACTCGAGTATAGGGCCGGTGGGCTGAGGTGTACAGGGATAGAAAACTGCGCTTTACGTAGTGCGCCGTTCGCGAGTAAAAGTGGCGCACTCTACATAGCCGCCGTATGCTAGGACACCCCCTCCACTAAAGTTTACTCTCCTGGTCTCTAGTCTTCTTGCTAGAGACTAAAGTGGCGCACTCAACATTTACGACGTATATCAAGCCACTCCCACTCTTATAGTTGATTCTCCTGGTCTCTAGTCTTCTTGGTTCTGAACAGGGAGTTCATGAAAGAAAGCACCCAGATTATCCTCCTTGTAAAACTCCATGGTCCATAGTACATAAATACGAGGCATGGAGGTCTACAAGGAGGGTAAACTCCTATGTTAGAGTATAGGCTGTTGGTGAGACTCACGGAATGGAGCAAGTATAGTATATAAAGTTGCCGAGGATAGCGCTTGCATCTGGACGGTTCCACGGTCACGTGTTGTTTTTGCTTACATTTTGACATGGATTTGTTGCAATTGTTAATGTACATGATAAAATGATGACAAGTGAAAATATAATTATTTTATAATTAATGCAACAATTCGAAGTATAATTAACAAAAAATTAATTAATTTTATATCAATACGACTATACATTTAAAAGTAAGTTCTTGATTCTTTTATAATATGAGATAAAAATAAATTAATATAAACAAGTACATATCACAATAGCTTTGATGTTAAAAATACATGCTTCATTAAAATTATAATGATATTTATATTTATTTTATTATTATTACAGTTCTTTTTTTTAGTAGGAAACATGGTTCAAAAATGTATTGTTCTCAACTGTCAATCATCAAAAGGAAACAAAAATAATAAGAAAACAAAAAGTTAACAAAATAGATGCAGCCAAAAAAATATATATGCTAGCAATAATTATTCAATATAAAGTGCCTTTTTTCAAGTTCATCTCTTTCTTTTGCTATCTTATTTTCAGGAACTCATTTATTGAAAAAGTTAAAAGAACAAGCAGCTAAAAAAATGAACTCAAGAAACAGACAATTTATTTAGGAATTATTGTTTTTTTTAAATACCTTTTATTCTTTAGATGATTGTTTATTTAACAATTATTTTCAGGCATTTATTAAATAAGTATTTTTTTTAATACATCTATTTTCTCAACTATTGGTTCTTTATTTTTTAATAAACAAAAGCATGTCATTTTTTTAAATAAACAAATAGCTAAAGAAAGAGATGAACTCAGAAAAGACAGCTTATTAAATAATAACATTAATAATTGTTTATTTAAAAATAATATTTACATGCTTTTATTTATTAAAAAAATAAAGAACAAATAACTGAGAAAATGGATATACTCCATGATGTTTATTTAACAATTAATTTCAGGCATTTATTAAATAATTATTGGGATGTATATACATTTTTTAGGTACATCTATTTTCTCAGCTATTTGATTTTTTCCAAATAAATAAAAGCATGTAGATTATTTTATTCAAAGAAAGACAATTCTTTATTTTTTAAATAAATAAATTATTATTTCATAAAAAAATAGCTAAAGAAAAAATTGGACTTCAAGAAAGACGATATTTGCTTCTTATTTTTTTTAAATAAATGAATGCCTTCAAATTATTCTTTAATGAACAAATAGCTACGGAATGAGATGCACTCAAAAAAAGACAATTTATTTTTTATTTTTTGAATAAATGAATTAAATTCATTTTAATAAATAGTCTTTTTTTGAGTACATCTTTTTCTTTAGCTATTTGTTAATTAAAAAATAATTAAAAGGAATTTATATATGTAAAAAATAAAGAATAAATTGTCTTTTTCTTGAGTCCAACATTTTCTTCCGCTCTTTGTTTATTAAAAATAATCTATTTATTTAAAAAAAAATAGATAAATTGTCTTTTCCTATAAAGTCCATTTTTTCTTTAGCAATTTGTTAACTTAAAAATAATTTGAAGGCATTCATTAAAATAAAATAAATAAATAAATTGTCTGTTCCTTGAGTTCATTTTTTTAGCTGCTTGTTCTTTTAACTTTTTCAATAAATAAGTTCCTGAAAATAAGATAGCAAAAGAAAGAGATGAACTTGAAAAAAGGCACTTTATATTGAATAATTATTGCTAGCATATATATTTTTTTGGCTGCATCTATTTTGTTAACTTTTTGTTTTCTTATTATTTTTGTTTCCTTTTGATGATTGACAGTTGAAAACAATACATTTTTGAACCATGTTTCCTACTAAAAAAAAGAACTGTAATAATAATAAAATAAATATAAATATCATTATAATTTTAATGAAGCATGTATTTTTAACATCAAAGCTATTGTGATATGTACTTGTTTATATTAATTTATTTTTATCTCATATTATAAAAGAATCAAGAACTTACTTTTAAATGTATAGTCGTATTGATATAAAATTAATTAATTTTTTGTTAATTATACTTCGAATTGTTGCATTAATTATAAAATAATTATATTTTCACTTGTCATCATTTTATCATGTACATTAACAATTGCAACAAATCCATGTCAAAATGTAAGCAAAAACAACGAGTGACCGTGGAACCGTCCAGATGCAAGCGCTATCCTCGGCAACTTTATATACTATACTTGCTCCATTCCGTCGGCGACAGTAAAATCAGCTAGTTTACGCTCCTTGTAGACCTTCATGATACGAGGTTACAACACGACGGCTGACCAACAACACACTCGAACACACCTCTATATTGTGGTAAGTTCTATATTGTACAGGTATAGCAATGACTATATTTAAAAAAAATATATAAATCGTTATAAATAAAATATTTTACTGTTATCCGCGTAATTTAGTAATTCATACATTTACTCAACATTTCAAAATACGAGTTCAAATGTACTTTTTGTATAAATTTATAACTAAAAAATAAATAGAAAAATGCAACTGTGCGATGAGGTTTAGAGTAAACATGAGTCACATTTGCTCTTAAAACCTGTTGAACAATTCGTCGTATATACCTGTAATATATCCTTTAATTTAAAATCATGCATTTTGAGTCAAATAAAAACACGTACAGCGAAAAAATTAGAGAATGGAAAATTTATTTATGTTTTCAGCATTATAAGAGTTCGTAAAAAAAAATATGGATAAATTACGGAAGGCTCTTAGTGGAAATGATCAGTGTGACGAAGAAAGTGGCTTCATGAATCAGGTAATAAATGAATTTTAATATTTGTCCAATTCAATCAACAACTAAGTTTTTCTTAATTTTTTTAACAAAACTGAATGCTGCTAAAGAAATTAACGATTCTCTTGTAAGTTTGTCTCTTTATGATTCATAAAACAGTATATTTAAAAATGTCGAATACTAAGAAAAAAAAATTCTAATTTTATAGTATTCGTAATTAGGCTGTGATGTATTTGAAATTTTCTATACTGTAGATAATGGACGAGTCTACTTTAAGTTGGTCAAGTAGAATAAAAGGATTTGCAGTTTGTTTTGTAATTGGTATATTGTTATCATTACTAGGTGCATTTGAATTTTTCCTTGGTAATATACGTGGGTATGCTATTTTATATGCACTTGGAAGTATAATTCAATTATCAAGGTAAAAGAAATATTCAACTCATTTAACATTGTAAACCAACTATAAAAACTATTTGTTTTTTCAGTACCTGTTTGCTCATGGGTCCAATCAAACAACTACAAAAAATGTTTGCTTCCAAACGAATAATGGCAACGGTGATTGCACTCTTATCAATTTTTATGACAATTTTCGTTGCAATTAATGTAAATATTGAAGTTCTAGTTAACAGTTACTTTCTCAATTCTATAATTTCTCAGAGACTTATTTTTTATAATTACAGTTTCCACAAAAACCAGTACTTGTTCTACTTTTTATTATAATACAATTTTTTGCAATGACATGGTACTCATTGTCATATATACCCTACGCAAGAGATGCTGTCAAAAAAACAGTAGAAGCATGTATTACATAAAGGTGTATAACTTTATGAATAATTTATAATATTTATTTTGAATTTATTGAAAAAACCAAATCATTTTTGACACAAATTGAACATATATCAATAAATTTTTTTTAAAAAGTAAATTACTATATGTGAAGTAAATTGCCTGAGTAGTATCTCGGGTTATCTTGTAGTAATTTTATAGATCTTTTCCATATTTATGTGCCAACCATGGAGTTAGCTAAGGTAGACTGTCGACTTCCTTTGCGTACGCATATATGTAGTATTGCATATGTGTGCATCCAGCGTATCAAGAAGCACGGTAGTGCTTCGTGACAAGTATGAGAAAAGAAATATATTCAATTAGGAAAACAAATGAAAGTGAAAAAGCACTACCGACACTAATATACACGAAATAGAGGTAACCTTTGTCCTTGCTAAAATTAAATTGACTAATTTAAATATTATAAATTATCGATATCAAAATTTCATTCAGTGTGATTCCATAAATTAATATCAAGCTTTTTATTAAAAAAAAAATTGAATTTTTTACTTGGATATTTTTTTTTTAAAGTGAAATCAATTTTTCAAAATTGCGTTTTAATTAAAATCATTTCAAAAGTCCAGATTTTTGTTATTATGTTGGTAACAAATCTAGCTTATGTTTAATACAGTTTATTAATTTATTTTACTCCAGATTTTCGTTTTTATGTTTGTAACATTATAACAGTATTTAACTTAATTCAATAAACAAAAATAAAATAAAATAATAAATCTTGGTAATATAATAACAATAATTAATTTATTTTAATAAACAAAAATGAAATAAAATAAATTAAATTGTAATTTATAAATATATAGGGGATACTGAGGGCAAATTGGAGCTATAGATAAAGCGCTTGGCAACCTAATACCTAACATACCAAAAGGCACGGTAGTGCCTCGAGTCAAGTATGAGAAAGGAAATATATATGTGTGTGTAAGAGTAACTACCGTGCCTTATTATACACGACACATTGGTGACCCCTTCCGTCCTCAATTGTTTAAGATTCATTTAAAAAATATGGGGTCTTGTAATGATCCCATAAATCGATGTCAAGCTTTTTTTAAAAAAAAAAATCAGATTTTTTAGTAGAATATTTTTTTTTTAATTGATCAATTAAATTAACAGTTTTGCGTTTTTTGCTGAAAACCCAGATTTCTTCCGCTATGTTGGTAGTACGGTATAAGATTATAATTTTTTTTTTTTTTACGGAGGCTAGGAGCCATAGGCTCAGCCGCAGTATTGTATTTACGGCCGAAAAAAAAAAAACGTTCATAACTTACGAACCAATTGACTTAGAGTGATCGTATTAGGCTTAAATGATGCGTCTCTGGAAACTCTATCGCCCGCGTAGTGGGTTTATTTATTTTTTTCAATAGTTTTTGGTAGAAAAAAAAAAAACTTAAAAATAGAAATAAAAAAAAATCAGACATTTAATTTTTTTTCTCAAAAACTATTGAAGATAGCCAAAAAAACTTATATATGTTATTACAGAGCTTTAAAAGAGCTTTCAATTGAGCTTAATACCATGTCTTTATTTTGATTATCGTAAAAGTTATAGCGCTTTTAATAAACTTTTAATTCAATTTTTTAACAAGTTCAAAAAATTAGATATGGAATAACTCAACGTAGAATTGACATAAAGACTTCGTACTACGCTCAAAATTTGCGTCTCAAAAATCTCTATCGCCCGCATTGTAGGTTTTTTCCGCTATCTTTAATAGTTTTTGGTGGAAAAAAAAAAAAATTTAAAATAAAAAAAAAAAGACTCAGATATTTAATTTTTTTTCTCAAAAACTCTTCAAGGTCGCAAAAAACCCGAATATCCTATTAAAGAGCTTTTCAAGAACTTTCATTTGAGCCTAATGCGATGTTTTTATTTTCATTATTCTCAAAGTTATAGCAATCTAAATCAATTTTTTAACAATTTTAAAAAATTAGATATTGAATAACTCAACGTAGAATTGTCAGGGAGACTTCGTATTAGGCTCAAATTTTGCGTCTCAAAAATCTCTATCGCCCGCATTGTGGGTTTTTTCCGCCATCTTTGATAGTTTTTGGTGGAAACCAAAAAAACACTAAAATTTATAAAAAAAAATCAGATATTTAATTTTTTTTCTTCAAAACTATTTTAAATACAATATAAATCCACATATCTCATGATAGAACTTTGTAAGATCTTTCATGTGAGCCTAATTCGATGTTTTAATTTTTATTATCCCAAAAGTTATAACGATTTCAAAAAAACGTGAAAAAATTAGATATTGAATAACTCAACGTAGAATTGTCAGGGAGACTTCGTACTATGCTCAAATTTTGCGTCTCGAAAATCTCTATCGCCCGCATTGTTGGTTTTTTCCGCTATCTTTAATAGTTTTTGGTGGAAAAAAAAAAAACTTTAAAATAGAAAAAAAAAGACTCAGATATTTAATTTTTTTTCTCAAAAACTCTTCAAGGTCGCAAAAAAACCCGAATATCCTATTAAAGAGCTTTTCAAGAACTTTCATTTGAGCCTAATACGATGTTTTTATTTTCATTATTCTCAAAGTTATAGCAATCTAAATCAATTTTTTAACAATTTTAAAAAATTAGATATTGAATAACTCAACGTAGAATTGTCAGGGAGACTTCGTATTAGGCTCAAATTTTGCGTCTCAAAAATCTCTATCGCCCGCATTGTGGGTTTTTTCCGCCATCTTTAATAGTTTTTGGTGGAAACCAAAAAAACACTAAAATTTATTTAAAAAAATCAGATATTTAATTTTTTTTCTTCAAAACTATTTCAAATACAATATAAATCCACATATCTCATGATAGAACTTTGTAAGATCTTTCATTTGAGCTCAATTCGATGTCTTAATTTTTATTATCCCAAAAGTTATAACAATTTTAAAAAAACGTGAAAAAATTAGATATTGAATAACTCAACGTAGAATTGTCAGGGAGACTTCGTACTATGCTCAAATTTTGCGTCTCAAAAAACTCTATCGCCCGCATTATGGGTTTTTTCCGCCATCTTTAATAAAGTGCATATTTTTTTTCTAGTACATGAACCTATTTTACAGTAAATTTCATTTCATTGATCATGTAGTCAACCAAAATTTTGATATCGTTTTTTTTAATAATGTTGATGTTGATAATGACAAATCATTTAATTATATTTAAGCAATGATTTAAGTTTACCATGGCCCTAGCCGGAGTATTGAAAATTTTTAATTTTCAAAGGGTAACGCGGGCCCACGCCCCAACAAACGTTACCAGATCTTTTTTTTCTCTATTTAGTCTGTTGCTTATTTTTGTTGGCTGCTTTGCAGAGTTGACATATGAATATATGATTATTGTGCAATATTGTGTTTTAAAAATAATAAACACATCAATAATAAATGATACACCGGTAAAATAATTATAAATGAATATTAAACTTAATGATGTATGAATTGTGTTTGATATAAAAAAAAACTTTAAAAAAAGATGTGATATCTAACAAAAAACAAAAAACAATTGTTAAAATACTTGTTAATTGTTAATTGTTACTTGTTAATTGTTAAAATACTTAAGTATTTTGTACAAAAAAAAGCATCAAGTATTCGAAATTGTAGTCAGTTTGTAATGTAACTTGTTTTGCCATTAATTAATTTTTTGATATAAAAAAATATATGATACAATCAAAACCAACGAAGAAATTTTATTTTCGATACATATACTTAGTTAAATTTAGTTTAAATCTAAATTGTTGCAAAAAAAAAATAATAATAAAAAAAAAAAATTATACTTGGCCCCGCTATACATGAGATTGAATAAAGTTGATTTAAAATTTAATTTTTAATTTAGGAAAAAACTACGTGGGGTCAAGTATATGCTCAATGTGTACAACCTTTTTATGATGCTGTATTTGATTCAGCTGTAAGTAATTCTTCGAAAAGCAGTGAGAAGGATGAAGAGAATGAAATGATGATGTGGCTGAGTCTCTTGAAATTTTTTCTTATATGTATATACAGACACTAAACTGTAAACGGATAGACAAAAGACCATTGAGTCTAGTGAATTTTATGGAGAATTTTGTCATTTTTGTATTTCTCAGCATTTCTAATAAATTGCCGGTATTGCAGAGCGGAAAAAGAAGACGGGAAAAAAATCCATGAATAAACGAATGCACCCTATGGGTCCCATCAAGACCTACCCCTTCCTTTGAAGTTTATTCTTGACTCGATTATCCCACCTACACGGGATAACATGAAAACGCCTGAAATTGATTTAGTCGTTTGATGTAAACCATTGAGAAGGATACAAATTAAAGGCCCTTGTCGACTAGCATAGTTTTTCTAAAAAGTTCTATGGCATAGCGCTTGGGTAGAAATAGTTCAGCCATGACGGCTATAGGGCGGCGTTATAATCGTTTATTGAAATAATTCCAGCTTTACCAACATTCGTAAAATCACAACAAAAAATAATTAAACGCATAACCTTTTTTATTTGTTTACTCTTGTTGACAAATGACAATACGATATTCTGACAGTCAATCAATCAATTAATGTAGACTGTAAACAACTGTAAACAAAGAACAACAAAAAAGCTATAAATGCCGCTTTTTTTTTTTTTCTCAAAGTTGGCTGCATCTAAAAAAACGAGTGTGAAGTTAGCAGAACTATGCTCAAAATGCTGCACGCAGCATTTTTCCAGCATAGTCCTCAGCGGCCATTTTTTAGTGAGTTTTTGATGATATATAGTGACCAAAGTGCTATGGCATAAAACCAAGAAGACTAGAGACCAGGAGAATCAACTATAAGAGTGGGAGTGGCTTGATATACGTCGTAAATGTATAGTGCGCCACTTTAGTTATTCAATTGCGCACTACGTAATGCGCTGTTTGTTTATTTCCATACCCCTCAGCCGGCCTTTTTAAAAAATGCATTGAAAATAAATAATTAATAGCTAAAGAATGAAATGTAATCAAAAAATAATAATTTATTAAATAATTATTGCTGGGTAAAATATTTTTTTTGATACATTGAATATTTCATCAAATATATAAGTGAAATTTTTTTTAAATAAACAACTGACTAAGAAAGGAGATCTAATTAAAAGAAGATAATTTATTAAATAATAATTGCTTTTCATTTAACAATAATTGTCTCTTTTTAAGTCCATCTTATTCTCAAGCTATTTGTTTATTTAAAAAAAAAATATTCCACCTAGCAATAATTGTTTAATAAATTATCTTTTTCCAAATGCATTGGAAAAAAGCAGTACAAGTACTTGTAGAATAATTCTTAAAAAAATTATTTATCTAATTGTATTTGTCTCTCTAGTCTTTGATCTTTGAAAATGACATTCAAAATCAATAATTTTGCATCTTGTCGTATTCATTAAAAAAAATTATTAATTATTTATTTTAAATGCATTTTTTTAAAAAGGCCGGCTGGGGTGCGTTCCGTAGAGGACCGCGTTCCACCAAAAATAGGCGTGGTTTATCATGGTAAATTTAATTTCGTTGTAGTGTCAGCACTGCTATCTATTACAGAACGTAAACAAACATAAACAAACGTAAACACTGAAATTATAATTGAAATATTACAAAAAAAAAATAATTTGGCATAAAAAAAATTGTCGCAATTAAAATGGTAAGTGTATATTGTTGTTATACCAATTACTTAGCCCGTAAATTTTATTTTTTTTAAAGTTAATGCCTAAAACATAAAGTGAATATTGGAGGTATTTTAGAAGGTTCATATTTTATTGTTAATAAACTTGGTAATTAGTTCAACTGTTCATTTTCAACAAGAACATTACCATCTACATCAGTTAACAGATAATGTGTTTGAAGTGAAATTTTTTTTTCCATTTTGTTAATTGTTATTAACAAATTTATTATTGTAATAATTTTACTCAGTAAGCACTGGTAAGCACCACAATCCACAACAATAACAATGCACACATAGAAAGGTTTAATATACATGAGACTGATTATTTTTTAAGAATTTCTAGGGAGATTTTTAGTTTTTATGGATTTACTCTGATTATGGCCAAAAAGGACCGCGGTCCCCTTACAGAACGCACCCCTGA
>WSYQ01000043.1:0-16696 GCA_011426435.1 Lysiphlebus fabarum | reverse complement strand
ATTACACATGCATTTATAAGCAAATTTTTTTTTCATTCAGTTGATAATTGATTTTTTTTCTTGACAAGTTTAATTATAAATTTTCATTTCTAAAATAAATATTTATTAGATGTATATATGTACACATTTAAATAATAAATATTTATATATTTTTTTAAAATAACTATGTAATAAATTACAATATTTTCCCAAGAACATTCTTCAACTAATTTTAGTGAGTTCTACTTTTTATATAAAAATACTTAACGAAAAATCTAGAATTTTAGATGAAAAATTATAGTACTGTTACAATATATAAATATAAACAAATATATATTTTAACAATTTTATAAATTCTGGGTTATAGCTATTATGACAATGAAAGTAAATAAACTCAGTAGTTGTAACAAAAATTTATTTCAAACAAAAATATATATTGATATTACTTAAATTGTATTGCAAGTATTGTTCTACTTTATTTGACCTTGTATATTTTAAGATCAAATATAAAATAAAATATAGACACTTGTTATAAAATTAGTATATTTATTTTACAAATAAAATTTTATTTTCATTATTAATTTACTAGATAATATATATAAAATTTTTTATTTATATATTTTAAAATTTTAAAATGACGAGATATTTTCTCGAGGTTTTGCCAATCAAGTACTGCGAGGCAATCATGATGATTAGTTACCAGCATCTTTGATGTGGTCAGTTTAACAAGGCTTTTGTTTTTACTTGGAAATTTTAAATTGCAATTTATATAAAAAAAAAAAGTAAAATTATATTTACTACAGTGTTAGTTTTGTTTATATAAAATTTTTTTTTTATAACAACATTTATTCTTAATAAAAAATTAAGACTAAAAAAGTTGTCAAATATACAATTGAGATTGAATAAAATCTCTCAAACATTGATTAACAAACAAAAAATTAAATTAAAAAATATATATAGTAAATTATTTTTATATACTCTATTATAGTCTTAAATTTTTTATCATTGACTTTGATGATTCACCGATTTAAACAGTTAAACAAACCCATGGGATTTTATTAACACAAAAAAAAAAAAAAAAAAAATGCACCATCACTGAGTGTGACTACTTGTTGTTTTTAGTAATTCATTTCAGTAGCATATCGTTTCGAAATCATGCTCATCAATTTATTTTTCAAATGATTCATAATTGTCTCACTAAAAAAAAAAAATTCTTATAATTTTTCATTGAATTATTTTTTTGTTATTATATACATATAGCAATATCACAATTTTCTATAAAATTTTATTTCAACTAAACGTGTCATTAAATATTATTCTATCATGAAAATATAAAACACAAACTAACTTGCAAATTTAACATTTTATTATTATTATTATATTTAAATAAACTTGTTTTATATTCATTGACATTTGCTCGTAATAATAAATATAATAAACTAAGTGTATAGTTATTAGAAAATTTTTTTTATAAATATTTAAAAAAAATGATCAATCCTTATATTTATATATAAATATTTTTTTTTGATTTTTATACTGAGAAAATAGTAGTGTATTTCAGTATTATCGTAATCACAGTATTCTGTCGTAGTGAATATAATTTTTTTTTTTTTTTTATTTTTATTTTGCGTGCAACAACAACAACCAATCAACATTTTCTTAACCGTGGCCCCATCTGAGGTTCAGGGCCGGTCAAGGACTTTTTTCTCAGCGCCAGGTATATAAAGCTAAGCTTACCTAACGTTGAAAAAAAAATAATAAAAATAAAAAGGGAGTATCTTGTATAAACGCGTAACAAATAACAACAATACATATATATATATTTTTTATCTACGTATTTATTTGTATATAAAAATTTTCAACTCACACCAAAGAATCATAATTCTATATACAAAATCTTCATGATCATTGCAATAATTTTCAACATAATTATTGTTATTATATAATGATAAAGACTCTGTGCCTTTGACTTGTCTTACAAAATAAAAAAAAATATTATCAATAAAATTATGTAGCTTGAAAATTTATCAGTGTACTGACAAATTACCAATAAAAAAAAATTATTTTTTGACATAATAACTAAAACAATGACTATCCCAAGCATTAAAATCACTTTGGCATATAAAAAAATCAAAATGATATACTTATATATACTTGTATTTGAAATATAAATTTAATATAATTTTATACTTCAGGATCAGATCAATGTTGACCTCACAACAATGACAATATACATAAATTTTTTTAAAATAAATTAATATTATTATATTGATTATTTCTTTGAGAAACTAATTACATGAAAATTTTAAAACAAAAAAATAATATAAAAACTATTACCATAATAATATTTAAATGATAATATAAATTATATTTAAATTCAATAAAAAAAAATGAATTAACTCGAGTTAAATTGTATAAAATAAAATAAAAATTTAATAGATAATTAAAATTAAATTATAAATATAAAATATTGATGATTTTAGTTTGAATATTATAAATATACTTAAATATATATGCGGTGTACGTCAAAAACATGTTGTATAGAAAAACTGTGAAAAAGCTATAAATTTAATGTTTTATTTTTAGTTAATATACAGTACTTGTTTATATGTATATATATGTATATTATATAGCCACTTCTATGAATAACATAAATTATAATTGCAAGATCATCTTCTTTCTGCGGTTAGTTTTTTTTTTTTTTTATTGCAAATTTTTAACACGAAAGAGGCCATCAGTTGATAATGAATTTTTTATTTTTTTAAATTTTTATTATCTCTCTTTGGACATGAAATTCTATTAGAAACGATCAATTTTAACTTGAATGATTTTAACTCAAGGTCATTTACAAAGACTCGAGTCGCTAAGGCGAACAAGTCTATTTATAGTTGTAGAATTTATATATAGTAAGCTTGATGTTGAGGATAATGCCCTTTTATCTATATAAAAAAAAAATATATATAAGTATATATTGATATAATCAACAACAGGTAGATTAAATCACGTTGATAATGTATATTGTAAATGTATTTTTAAAAGAAAAAAAATTATGCATCTTTTTTGTCTTTGCAATGATTAACTAGATAAATTCATTTAAAGTTTTAAATTAAATGTAGTTTATTTTATTCTTTATTTTATTTTTTTTTTTTTTTTTTTAATTCAACATGGAAAAAAATTAAGAGAGATACTGAAATTAGATATCTTTCTACGAAATTCTATAGGTGTGATTTATCACACTGAAATATAATTTTTTTTTTTTATTAAAATAATTTTTTATTTTTTATTTTTTATATATATAAATATGGTCTCACGCAATTCAAATGCAATGCGGATATATTTGTGTTAAATAATAATTAAAGTAGGTGAAAATTTTACTATGTTTTGAAAAAAAAAAAAATTTAATTTTTTATCTTGGATTTTTTTTTTTTTATTTTACTTCTTATTTTAGTCTATAAATTTTATGATTTTATGAGATGCAAAGACCAATTTATCCATCAATTTGATCTTGAAAAGTTTATTGCACTCAAGTATAAGAAATTTTTTTTTATTTTAATCATTTAACTTCCGCCAATTTTTTATTTTATAGTCTTGTTTAATAATATTATGTTTAAATATATATAAAATTGATGCTTTTGCTGGAACAAGAGTTTGACACTTTTTTTTTCGTTATTCAAAGTTTACAAAACACATTACTCAATAACGAGCTTTTTATCGTTTAATAATATTTTTTTCTTTCCACAAATTTATAAGTACATTTTTTTTTTTTTTTTAATTATACAATTTAAAATGTTTACATGTTATTTAATAGCATATTGAATATATAGCTTAGTCATGTAACAAGATCTTGAAATAACTATAAAAATACGATGAAACAATAAAATTAAAATTAGCATGCTCAAGTAGTAATTATTAATCACTGTGTATGTAAAATAATTGAAACGATAAAAAATTAATCTATCAATAGAAAATTATTACTGAAAAAATATACCATTTATAATGATTTGACGAAAATTATATAAAAATAATTCAATGAAAACTAAAAACACATATGATTGCTTATTTTTTTAATTGTACTTAAATTTTGTGACATGAAAAAAAGCAATAAACTGAATAAAAAAAAATATATTAAATAAAATTTTTTAAATTCAGAAATGACTCGTGATTAGAATATACTTAATAAAAGTATATTTATTTTTTTATATTTTTATTAAAATACAGAGAGTAATACTTTAACTACAATATTGATATTTAAAAACCTCAAAATAATTGGTTACAAGAATCAAATTGCTTCTTCAATTCAGTCCCAAGGATTTACAATTGATTATACATTTTTTTTTTTTTTTTATGAATTATCTATCCTTTTTAAATATCTACAATATTACTCAAGGACACAAAGTTTTTTACCTCAGTGGTTCCAGTGACCAAAAGAGGGGAATAAAAAAAAAATATAAATAAATAAATAACAATAATTACTTCTTTGAATTGAAATATCTGACAATGTTCTTTGTTAGAATGTCTAGAAAAATAGAAAGTCAATCGTTAAGAATTCTGAATTGTTGTCAGTAACAAAAAAAAAAAAAAAAAGTAATTGGAGTTCCCAAGTCAGTTAATGGATTCGGTACCCTTTTTTTTTTTATTTTTTATTTTTATTTTTTAATCACTATTTTTCAAGGACTGTGTCATCTTCTTCGAAAATTGACAAGTTCCGAGTCATTAAATTCGGAAGCATCAATATTCATGCTTTTAAATTTATTATAAAAGTGAAAGGACTATGAAGCATCAAAAATTTAAAGACAATCAGTAGAACAAAAAAAAATGACAAATTAGTTATACATGATTGATTATTTTATGACTCAATCAAGTTATTTTTGTTTGATATATAAATACAATTCATGAACAAAATAAAATATAACATAATTTGATATAATTTTTAAAACTTGAACAATAGATTAGTCTTTAAATTTTTCAAAAATGATGATGATAATAACCACAAACATAAATCATAATATACAATTGATTCAGATGGTCTCATATAGAAATTAAATGATTTTTTTATGAACCCATGTTTTACAATCATTATAAAGTACAAACTGAAAGAACAATAATCGATTATGTTTATACATCATTTGATACATATATAACAAAACAAAAAACAAAAATACAAATGTACATTGTATAGTAACAATATTATACAATAATGAAAAATAAATAATTTAAAAGTAAACCACAAAACTTCATCTATTTAAGTAATTTAATAAATAAAAATATAGTTAACTTTTTTTGCGTATAATAAAATTCATAACGACACGGTTTATGAAGATAAATCATTTGATGATTATGACAATTATATGACAATATTGTAATGATGCTTACTTCTGTTAAATTTTATATATATATATAAATAAATAAGAATGAGGAAATGAATGTTGACAGAAAAATAAAACAGGTGAATAAGGCGTAGGAGGAAGTGGTTACAACTGCAGTCAATGTCATCGACCGATCCAAGATCAAGGGACTTTGTTCACCAACGGGATGATGATTTTACGCTTCTGGGATTTCGTCATATTATGTGAGTTTAAATATTTATATTTATATTTATATTTATATATATGTGATGAAAATATTTATAATGTGATGGCACTTGTCTATGGCATATCCATGAACACGGTAGTTATGTCATATAGTAAATTTCCGCATCTTTTATTGTCTGCACATGTATATATTTACGGATTGTGAATTTTACAATGTGCATGCATATGTAGAATATATCTAAATGTATATATGAAGATATATATTTAGATTGATTTAAAATGTTAGGTAAAATACATGTTTTACTGTAAAAAATTATGACCTCGACCCTGAAGAATCAAGAGGGTTGTAATTTATAAAGTGGACAGGATAACTTGACAAAATGAAATAATAAATGTGAGAAAAAGTAAAAAAAAAAAAGCTTTCTATATGTATACATATGATGCATATAACTATATATATCTATGTATCTATAAATACACGACACAAAAACATAAGCACGTGCAAACTTGGTAGTCGTGTCAAAAAATGAAGAAAAGATTTCAATAGATAACGGATGACTAAAATATTTCAAAAAATACTGTTAAAATCACTTACATAATTGACCTTTTATTTTATTCAAAAATACATTATATTATTTTGGTATTCAATTTTATATTTAAATTCATGATTATCATTATTAACATTATCATCTTCAAAACTTACTTTAACATCCTGAGAAAAATTTTTACTGTCATTTTTTTTTATTATTATACTTTGTTGCCAATAGTTGATGATTTATTTGATTTGATAAATTTAAATGTAGTATATAAATATAATTAAATACCAATATACATATACATATATATAATAATTTAAAATTTAATTGGAAATATGGATACGTACTTGTATATATATGTATTATAAACTGCAGTGATGATCACGAATATCATTTATAATAATAATACTTGTATAACAATATAATACATATAATATATATTAAAATTGTGGGAAAATGGAAATGAAGGTTTTGGATGTTGGTTGGTTATTATGGCAATGAAGATTGTCTGTTGTCTAGTTAGGATAATGGATAATAATACTGACCATTAGTATTGCTCATGTAGACGTAGCCATCTAATCGACATCTAACGGAGCAAATATCCTGGGCTTATACCTCAACAAGTCACCATGGTATTACAACATTAGCATCAATGTACAAATATATATATGATGTTTAAGTATACTTAAACATAATATCAAAAAATTTTTGAAACCCAACAACAACACAACTTTAATTTTAAACTATTGGAAAAATTGTATATTTTTTTTTTTCTTTTAAATTTTAAGTTGTGTTGTTGGGTTTCAAGTTAAATATCTTTAAAATTCTACATTTAAATGATAAAAGTATATGTTTCTTTTGTTTTATATATTTTTTTTGATTTTTTATTTTTGTATACCCACGATTATTACAAGTTTGTTGCGCGTGCGAGTAAATTTGCAGTACTTGCCTAAATACCTCAGTAACGGATCTTTGATCCTGAATGTATATTTTCTTTGTATCTTTAAATCCCGGGAGCTGTTTGTTAAAGACATGTTTATATATATACATATCTATCTGTATAAATGTATATAAATAATTAAATACAAAAATACTTACTTGAAGAAATATTGGAACAAAAAATAAAAATAAAGAAATGATATTTCATACACTTGTAAATACATTTATTAATAAAAATTAAAACATGCTTATACATTAAGAATGGTTATACAAGTTTGGTATGACTTGAAATATTATTTTTTTATTTTTTATTAAATTTTTCTTTGTCGACATTTATACATATGCTTCTTTACTTATGCGTGTGCAAAATACATAAACAGTTGTTATATAACGGATGTTTTTTTGCACAATATAAAATGTGTATATATTGCTACTGATTATAGTAAAAAATAGTATAATATAATAAAAAAAAAAAAAATTTAGTATTTTTCAAGTTTATATTATTTAAGTCGGTATATAACTTTGAGCAAATTTTTTACCGCATGTTTATTTGATAATTATGAATCATGACAAAAGACTATACGGAATGTAAAAAAAAAAATACTTATTTATATAAAAAAAAAAATACTATAATGTATACAAAATTCTCATTTAATTTTTTAAATTATAATTATAAATTTGTGTGTGTCTGTGTTCTAAAAAATATAACGGATTTTTAAATAATTTTTATACAACATATGCATATTTTTGTATAATAACTGACTAAAAATACAATATAATATCAACGATCCATAATAAAATGAGTTTAATTTTAATTATATAATTAATTAATTAATAGTGATATTAAATATGCTATTATTTTTATAAAATTACATCAATTTTTTTCTGGTTTTTAGACATGTTATTAATTAGGTATAAGCTTGGTTAGTTTATGCTGTTATAATATATATTGTTATGAAACATTTGACTGATTTTTAATCTCATATTTTGCAGCTTGAAAAATGAGGTATTTTTTATGTTTTTTTTTTATTTTCAATCAAAGAATGCAAATATATGAAAAAAAAACAGTATCAAAAGTCACTCTATCAATATCATATGTTTATCGGTTTATGTTGTTGTATGGCCTTGAATTAAGCTCAAATTAAAAGTCAGTTTTTATTGTTTTTTTTTTTCTTTTATTGACAATTGCTGTCTGATTCGATATCTGATTAAAAATCAGTCAATCAATTCAACAACAATAGTGGTACAGAATTCAAATCAGCTAGCCGATCCCATTATTGATGTCTCGTTCGATGATCCGTCATTTTTTATTTTATTTTTTCAATGTAAAATACAAAATTACTCGATTTATAAGATCTTTATTTTTTTTTTGCACGCTGCAGGCTGAAGTTGAACAGTAACAAGAAAAGTATAATATATTATATTCTTCTTTGAGTAGAATTTAATGCCTCAGTATATATATATAATGGTTATTCAAGTGTGAACCAATTTCCTGTTTTCTTAAAACAATTTCAATGATGATTTCATCTACTTCAATATAAATATTAAAAATCTCATTCACATAAATTGTTGATACTTTGGATGATTGATATTAATAACGATTGAATTTGATGAAGAAAATAAGAAAATTAATATGAAGTTGTTCACTTATGATCTTGGCAAAAAATAAGAGTGATAGAATTTTTAAATTGATTAAAGATATGAGTATAATGTGCTGATGTGATGATAATAAAGATAATAGTGATTTTTAAATTAGAAAAAAATAAAAAACAAAGACAGTTTTCAGACGATTTAACGTCAAGGTCGTTCAAGGTTGTAGTCGGAAGTGCATTGACTTTATTAAAACCTGAAGAGCGTTGATAGATAGGCGTAATAAACTGGTCTTAGTCGGGTTTCGCAATGCACTTAGAATAAATGTTGACATATAGCAATATCATTCTATTTGATTCACCTTGTGAATCTCCAAGCTAGTCTATTTATTATTTTTTTTTTTTTCAATTATGAAAAACGTTGGAATAAATAATAAGTATTTAAAAAACATACGTAAATACTTTGTCAGTTTTTCTGTGTTCCTGATATAATAAAGCCGCATATTTCGAAAAAAAGTCTTCATCGGTTTTCAATGATCGAAAAATTATTAACTTATAGAACTCTAGTTTTAAAACTATAAATACCTCTTTGACCATTTTATTTTCGTGGTATATTTTGAAATTTTTTTTAGAGCTACACGGAATACATCATATACCTCTTTGGTCTTTATATTCTCCTAATGCAAATTCGAAAATTTTTGGAAAAAAAAAAATCGAAAAAATTCTTCAGTCATTATATTTGCCTGATACAAGTTAAAATTTGTTTGGAAAATTTTTCGATGAATTCCATCCAATACCTCTTTTCAAGTCATGTTTGCCTAGTATTTTTCCCATTTTTTTCGATAAATTTTCAAATATGTTAATATCGAAAAATCGAAAAATATCGATGGTAGATAAAAACGAGGAACGGCATCGAATACCTCTTTTCAAGTCATGTTCGCCTAGTATTTATTCCAATTTTTTCGATAAATTTTAAAATATGTTAATACCAAAAAATCGAAAAATATCGGTGACAGAAAAAAACGGGAACGGCATTGAATACCTCTTTTCAAGTCATGTTCGCCTAGTATTTTTCCCAATTTTTTCGATAAATTTTAAAATATGTTAATATCGAAAAATAAAAAAATATCGATGGTAGATAAAAACGGGGAACGGCATTGAATACCTCTTTTCAAGTCATGTTCGCCTAGTATTTTTCCCAATTTTTTCGATAAATTTTAAAATATGTTAATATCGAAAAATCGAAAAATATCGGTGACAGAAAAAAACGGGAACGGCATTGAATACCTCTTTTCAAGTCATGTTCGCCTAGTATTTTTCCCAATTTTTTCGATAAATTTTAAAATATGTTAATATCGAAAAATAAAAAAATATCGTGGTAGATAAAAACGGGGAACGGCATCGAATACCTCTTTTCAAGTCATGTTTGCCTAGTATTTTTCCCAATTTTTTCGATAAATTTTAAAATATGTTAATATCGAAAAATAAAAAAATATCGATGGTAGATAAAAACGGGAAACGGCATCGAATACCTCTTTTCAAGTCATGTTCGCCTAGTATTTTTCCCAATTTTTTCAATAAATTTTAAAATATGTTAATATCGAAAAATCGAAAAATATCGATGGTAGATAAAAACGGGAAACGGCATTGAATACCTCTTTTCAAGTCATGTTTGCCTAGTATTTTGCCCATTTTTTTAAATAAATTTTAAGATAAGTTAATACCGATAAATAAAAAAATATCGATGGTAGATAAAAACGGAAAACGGCATTGAATACCTCTTTTCAAGTCATGTTTGCCTAGTATTTTTCCCAATTTTTTCGATAAATTTTGAAATAAGTTAATATCGATAGATAAAAAAATATCGATGGTAGATAAAAACGGGAAACGGCATTAAATACCTCTTTTCAAGTCATGTTTGCCTAGTATTTTTACCATTTTTTTCGATAAGTTTTAAAAAAAGTCAATATCGATATATCGAAAAATATCGATAATAGAGAAAAACGGAAAACGGCATTAAATACCTCTTTTCAAGTCATGTTTGCCTAGTATTTTTCCCATTTTTTTCGATAAGTTTTAAAAAAAGTTAATATCGATATATCGAAAAATATCGATAATAGAGAAAAACGGGAAGCGGCATTGAATACCTCTTTTCAAGTCATGTTTGCCTAGTATTTTTCCCATTTTTTTCGATAAGTTTTAAAAAAAGTCAATATCGATATATCGAAAAATATCGAAGCTAGAAAAAAAAGGGGAACGGCATTGAATACCTCTCTTCGAGTCCTACTACCCTGGTATTATCTTTTATTTTTTTTTCTTCAATTTCGATGAACTTCCTTTGTTTTAACAAAAATCGAATACCTCTTCAGTCATTATATTCGCCTAATACAAATTCAAAATTTTTTTTCAAAAAAAAAAAAAAATCGAATACCTCTTCAGTCATTATATTCGCCTAATACAAATTCAAAATTTTTTTCAAAAAAAAAAAAAATCGAATACCTCTTCAGTCATTATATTCGCCTAATACAAATTCAAAATTTTTTTCAAAAAAAAAAAAATCGAATACCTCTTCAGTCATTATATTCGCCTAATACAAATTCAAAATTTTTTTTCAAAAAAAAAAAAAAATCGAATACCTCTTCAGTCATTATATTCGCCTAATACAAATTCAAAATTTTTTTTCAAAAAAAAAAAAAAATCGAATACCTCTTCAGTCATTATATTCGCCTAATACAAATTTAAAATTTTTTCAAAAAAAAAAAAAAATTGAATACCTCTTCAGTCATTATATTTGCCTGATACAAATTCGAAATTTTTTTTAAAAAAAATTTTCAATTGTATCCGGGTAATATAATAAGTGAGGAGGTATTTTTAATTTTTGAAAAAAATCTTCGAATTTTATCAGGAACATAGAATGAGCAAAGAGGTATTCGTAATTTTTTTGAAAATTTTTCGATTTTTATCAGGAACATAGAATAAGCAAAGAGGTATATACGAATAATTTTTAATCAAAAATTTCGAAATGATTTTACGAAAAATTATTAGACAAGCAGAAAACAAAAGAAGTAAATCCTCAAACCATGAAACAGATGCTGTGATAACAATGAATCAATAGTACAACAAATTAACTAAGCCTTATAAGTAAAATAAAAACAATACATTTTTATTAATTTATTCGTTTATTTATTTATTTATTCATTTTAACATGTGTACATAATTATTATTACAATACCAAACAATCAACAACATCAACAATTGCATTCAATTATTTCTTTTAGTTTATTTTTACATTATTTCCACACATTCGCGCACATTTTTTATTAATTTTTAATTAATAAGTCATTTTTTATTACATCGAAATATCATTTTTATTAGTGACCATATTATCCTTATCATACAAATAATTTACTTAAAAAATAAATCGAATACATACAAAGTATCTTCATACACTTTATCAATAATAAATCAATACATTTAATAATTAACTGCTTAATTAGCTCGTATTAAGTTTAACATTCATCGATACATCATAAATATACATATTATAAATATACATACATACATACATTAATTCATACTCATTTTATCAACAATCTCTATCAAATTGGATTCAAATTCATGTTCATGTTCTATTTATAAACCTGCATTTAAATAAATATTCATATATATGTAATGACAGTTTATTCTTTACATCTTTTCTAGATACATATATATATAAATTAAGCAATACTATATCTGGCTAGACTCCAACAATTTGTATTTCATTCAAGACATAGTGTCAATGGATCTTTGAATGTTTCCAAAACTCACAACAATGCTTGTAATAAAATTTTTATAAAAATTTATCTATATGTATTATTTTTTTTAACAAAATTTTCATCATCAAATACATAATATACATTCGTAATTAATCATTAAATTACAATCTATTATCAATAAACATCATCAAATATTTATTTTTAAATTACAAATAAATTTTTTAATCTTTAAATCTTGCTTAAAAATATAATAATGTTATTTAAACACCATTAAAAGAATTAAAAAAATAAAATAAAAGAAGATATAAAAACGTGTTAAAGATGAGATTGCCAGAAAATTTAAAAGCACCATAAAAAAAATAATGATGACGTTGAATTTAACACCGTTATTTTTTGGGTGTTAATTAAATATTCCCCAGTCTACATTGATTCACATAATACCACTTCAAAATACGATACATATAACTAAACTATAATTGGAATGACGTGTGAAAAAATTCAGGTAATTAACAAATTATATTGTTAAAGTTAAAGTCTCAAACATGTTTTAATAATTAAAAATAAATAAAATTAATTGACAAAAAAAAAACAACACAAAAAATTAGAAAAAAGTAATTAAAAAAAAAAAATAAAAAACAAAAAAAAACAGTTAATACATAAATAACAAAAAAAATATATAAATATATAACATAATAAAGCAAAAGTCACTCTTGCATACGATGTTTTCAACTGTCGTGTGTGTCAACTTCCTCTTACAGACCATCCATAATAAACTGTGGCTTCTGCATTTACGTTATATTTAATTTTTTATATTACAAGATTGCAAAAGCTATCGTGTCACTGGACCCACACAAAAGTTCATTGTACTTTTTGTTAAAAGATATAATAAATTAAATTAAATAATAATAAAAATAATAAAAAAACATTGAGTATCTGTTGAAAAGCCAAGTGACATGTTTAATGTAATATAGTTAATCAAAACATGTATTTATATTCATTTAAAATATATATATATAATGAATATTAGTATTAAACACTTGAATATATATTTATTATCTCAATCAATTGATTATTTTTCTATACTGTTCAAATAAAAACATTCATTATGTCACTCATTATGCCAGTCATAGTGTCTATTTTCTCTCTGTATGCAATCACTTGTTTCATCTCAACATCAAGTTTTTTATTTTATTATTATTATTATTATTATTATTATTATTAAATTTTATTTTATATATCTTTAACATATATATACAACAATTTTATTTGATACTATCTTATTTTAAAAATATAACATGCTTCAATGTATCAGTGCTTGCTGAGCATAACATGTCACACTTGTAAGTAGTTGGTACCGTTGGTGACGATTTGCACTAACGAACATATATAAATATACTTATATAATTATAATTATAATTATAAAAATATTTCTACCATTACTATATATACATTATCAAGAAATTATATTAAAATATATATAAATAAATTATAAATTCATTTTAAACGGTAAAAATAGAAAGGATTATAGAAGAGCACATTTTTTAAATATTTTATTTTTCATTATTATCATTATTTGTTTTTTTTTTCATTTTTTAATTTTATTATTATTACTCTGTTTGTTTATATGAATAAATTATGTAATGCTTAAAAAAAAATCTTCAAACTTGCAACTGATTGATTTTATATTTTCTTTTTTTTTTTAAGGTTTTCCTTTTTCTTTTTTTTTTTTTTTTTTGGGATAAGGTGATTGCAATTTTAAAGACACACGATTCGATTATAGCTTTCTGTGGTTTTGACTTATACATGCTGAAACAAGATACAAAAAAAAAAAAAAAAATTGTAAAGATGAGATTGTAGAAAAGTTCGTGATAGACTCACGAAAGAGTACAACAATATGATAAAGAAAAAAAAGTTTTAAATAAAAAAAATATATGATACTGACGATAATGGCTATAGAAACTTGTAATAAAAAATAAATAAAAAATAAAAAAATAAATAAATGCTATAGCACATGCCAGAGAGAATTGTTGAATCGTGGCTTTTTCACGGTAAATTCACGAAGCACAAGCGGCAACTTGATGATGCTCGTTTTATCTTGATTCTTGATTCTGGATTCGCTTCAATTCATTCTGAAAATGACTTTTTATTTTGTCATCATAAAATTAGTTTTTATTTAATTTTATTTATTTTTTTTTTTTAAATAACTTTTCGTCATACAATCAGGCACGTATACCTGAAAAAAGTAAAAAAAAAATATATATATATATTTAAAAAATCAAACACAAGTAAATTGACAAAATAAAAAAAAACATTCAACATCCTTACACTGGTATAATATTTTCATGCTATTAACAGTCTTGATGCTGCTTGAATATCTTGGATAAAAAAAAGCTGAAAAAAAAAAAGATAAAAAAATTTAGAGAGCGTGTAACAGACAACTCAATTTATCTTTATAAAAAAAAAAAAAAAAAAAAAAAAAAAAACAACTTGATTATTAATTTATTTGAGTACTTTTTCATTTAAATAACAAGAATTTTGTTTTTTTTTTTTTTTCAATAATAGTAGTAGATCATGTAATAAAATGTAAACAGGAAATTGAAATTTTTTTTTTACATATAAGTGCATGCATATTGTCATTATATTATCAAAAAATAAAAAAACAACATTTTGCAAATATGTATATTCAATAAAAAAAAAAAAAATATATCCAACCTTGATAATCCAGTGTCCTCTTTATACAAAGTTTACGAGGTAAACTATCGATTTATATAACGGTTCAACAACTTGATGCATATATTTACTATCTAAATGAATGACACCTCCATTCAAAAATGGTCAATGAGGACTATTCTAACATATAACATTGCTTTCAAAATATTATATGAATAGATAGATGAAAATATCTTCAATAGTCAATACAAATTGGTCACAAAATTCCAGATTAATAGTCGCATTTGTTGTTTTCTCCATTGAAATTTCTGCATATTATCTGCAACAATAATTCAAATAAATTTTATAATTAATAAATTAAAAATCATGTATAAATATTATTTAAAAAAAAAAAAAAAAAATGAAAATAATAATAACGATATATAAATTACTAAAGAATTTCAAATAATAATAAATCGATTTTAGATTCAAATATATTTTTTAACGTTTAAATTTACCGCAAGAATTTTATTTTTAGTCTAAAAAAAAAAAAAAAAACATAGGTATAACCATCAACTGATATTCAAACAATTTATATTATTTTTTGACATTTATAGATTCATTTGACCCAGTTGATTATATTTTTAAAGATTTAAAAATTATTTATAAATAAAAATTAAATCATAGCGGCATAATATTTATTGTAAAACAATTGGTATCTTTTAAATTTCACAATTCAAAAAATTCCAAATGAAGTAAGTAAATATATAATATATTAAATTTTATAATATGTATATTTATTGTTGGTAAAATATACCGTTTTTTAATACTGGTTTTAAGTTACAAATAAATTGTTATTTGTGGTTAAATTTTAAACTATACATTTTAACCAACATTTATTTTTAATATATATATATAAAATAAAAATAATTATATATATTTTGTCATATATGAATATATAATTTTTCATTAAAATATTTATATTAAATATTGAATCTTTTTTTTTTCTTTTAAATAATTAAATCTCATAAAAAAAAAAAAAATTAATTATAAAAACAATATTAACTCATATAAAACATAATAAAATATCATTAAATAAAAATAAAAATAAAAATTAATAATAAATATAAAAAATAAAAAAAAAAAATTAATATTTTAATTGTCCATAACGTAATAATAATCATCAAACATCACAAAGCATGAACATCATTTAAAACTGCATCAACTTTACATAACAGTCAAGTGGCAACGAATTGATTAAACACACTTTTGAATATAAACGTAGGTATATTTTCATCAAGAAAAATTTTTTTAAATTTAATAAATATTAAAATCAAATAAATATATATTATTATTATTATATTTCTAGCTTATATGATGCCATTTTAGCCTCTGATCTTCATGTATGATTAGTCATGGTTCTACATGCGTTGAATGTTCTATAGACCGGTCGCATAACTCCACGTGTGGTACCTTCTTCCTGTAATTGCACTAAGAGCAACTGGCTTTTCTTCACTGTACATATGAATAAGTATGAGATGTGGATAAGGACACGCTTTTTTTTTTTTTTTTTTTCATATCAACAAACTGGTATTCAGAGTTTGATGATCCCAAACGATTCATTTGTATAATAATGCATCTACAACTTTTTTTTTTTTTTTTTATTTTAATTTTAATAATTTATTATTTGTATTTTTTAAATTGTTTGTATATAC
>WSYQ01000042.1:0-20972 GCA_011426435.1 Lysiphlebus fabarum | reverse complement strand
AAACTTAAATTACTTATTTTTGGTGTTATTACGTTATTTATTGTAGCTTCAGTTTCAAAACTATAAAATAATAATTATAATATTATTAAATTTTACATTTATTTAATAATTTTATTATTAAAAAAATATTTAACTTACATTTGATTCTCTTCCTGCTTTTTTGTTGTTGGATCAGCAGACAAATTCTGAGCTTTATAATAACAACAAAAACAACAATTAAAAATAGTGAATTTAATAAACATTATATGTTTTGAGTAAAAAATAAAAAAAAGTAATTTATCAATAAATTAATTTAAAAAAAAAATGATTAATACCTTGGATATGTTGTGATCTCAGTGTAATTTCACTGCTATAAAAACCATTTAGCATAAATCTTTCACATTTTATTGTATTATTTGTAATATTTTTTAATGTTCCAAATAAACGCAATGAATATCTTGCAACGCCAATCATTATTTTTTTTATTATTATTATTTAAACAAAAAAAACTATTAGTAATATTAATTGTAATATTGTATTAATACAAACTTCAAGAGTAATTAAATTCTTGTGAACAGAACAGAACAGAACCTCTATATCTTATAAATTATATTATTATAATAACAATTCTGAGGAACAGTGAAAAAAGAAAAACACGTGGTCCTTTGTAAAAAAAAAAAATAGGAACTAAAATTTTTTTTTTTTGCGCAGGTGTTAGCGCATATGCACAATTGTGTGTATATTTTTATTATTATTATTATTTTTGTGTTTTTTTTTATTTGTTGTTCTAAAAAAAAAAAAAAACAATGAGTTAGAATTGTAATTACAACATCTTATAGTTTTATTAAATATTCATTAAATTTTTTTAATTTTTAATTGTATCTATAGATTTTTATATCATTCGATTATTTTTTAAGTGAATTTATTATAAACTATATATTTTTCATTTTTTTGAAATTTTTTTGTTATTCAAAACTTCAATTTTATTTGGCCAATTTGCAACTCTTATAAAAAAAATTATGGAAGTATAATTGAACAAGTAAAAAATAAAAATCTACTATTATAAAGAATTTTTTAAATTTATTTATAGTTTGTTAAAAAAAATAAAATAAAAAAAATACTTTGCATATTTATTAACTACTCATTTTTCATACAATAAACAGTTAAATATATGAAACTAATATAAGAAAAATTAGGTAGGAAAATAAATACAAAAAAATCAAATCAATAAATATACAATTTAATGTTAAATAACAATTTGAAAAAAAATTACCTGCTGCATTCAAAAAAAATCGGAAAAATATGTGGTTTTAACAGGGTTATAGAACTCGACAAGAGGTATTCGATGCTGCTTCCCGTTTTTTTCCAGGATCAGGACTTTTTGAAAAAAAATTACCTGCTGCATTCAAAAAAAATCGGAAAAATATGGGGTTTTAACAGGGTTATAGAACTCGACAAGAGGTATTCGATGCTGCTTCCCGTTTTTTTCCAGGATCAGGACTTTTTTTTTTAAATTACCTGCTGCATTCAAAAAAAATCGGAAAAATATGGGGTTTTAACAGGGTTATAGAACTCGACAAGAGGTATTCGATGCTGCTTCCCGTTTTTTTCCAGGATCAGGACTTTTTGAAAAAAAATTACCTGCTGCATTCAAAAAAAATCGGAAAAATATGGGGTTTTAACAGGGTTATAGAACTCGACAAGAGGTATTCGATGCTGCTTCCCGTTTTTTTCCAGGATCAGGACTTTTTGAAAAAAAATTACCTGCTGCATTTAAAAAAAATCGGAAAAATATGAGGTTTTAACAGGGTTATAGAACTCGACAAGAGGTATTCGATGCTGCTTCCCGTTTTTTTCCAGGATCAGGACTTTTTGAAAAAAAATTACCTGCTGCATTTAAAAAAAATCGGAAAAATATGGGGTTTTAACAGGGTTATAGAACTCGACAAGAGGTATTCGATGCTGCTTCCCGTTTTTTTCCAGGATCAGGACTTTTTGAAAAAAAATTACCTGCTGCATTTAAAAAAAATCGAAAAAATATGAGGTTTTAACAGGGTTATAGAACTCGACAAGAGGTATTCGATGCTGCTTCCCGTTTTTTTCCAGGATCAGGACTTTTTTTTTAAATTACCTGCTGCATTTAAAAAAAATCGGAAAAATATGGGGTTTTAACAGGGTTATAGAACTCGACAAGAGGTATTCGATGCTGCTTCCCGTTTTTTTCCAGGATCAGGACTTTTTGAAAAAAAATTACCTGCTGCATTAAAAAAAATCGGAAAAATATGGGGTTTTAACAGGGTTATAGAACTCGACAAGAGGTATTCGATGCTGCTTCCCGTTTTTTTCCAGGATCAGGACTTTTTGAAAAAAAATTACCTGCTGCATTCAAAAAAAATCGGAAAAATATGGGGTTTTAACAGGGTTATAGAACTCGACAAGAGGTATTCGATGCTGCTTCCCGTTTTTTTCCAGGATCAGGACTTTTTTTTTTTAAACCTGCTGCATTTAAAAAAAATCGGAAAAATATGAGGTTTTAACAGGGTTATAGAACTCGACAAGAGGTATTCGATGCTGCTTCCCGTTTTTTTCCAGGATCAGGACTTTTTGAAAAAAAATTACCTGCTGCATTTAAAAAAAATCGGAAAAATATGAGGTTTTAACAGGGTTATAGAACTCGACAAGAGGTATTCGATGCTGCTTCCCGTTTTTTTCCAGGATCAGGACTTTTTGAAAAAAAATTACCTGCTGCATTTAAAAAAAATCGGAAAAATATGGGGTTTTAACAGGGTTATAGAACTCGACAAGAGGTATTCGATGCTGCTTCCCGTTTTTTTCCAGGATCAGGACTTTTTTTTTAAATTACCTGCTGCATTTAAAAAAAATCGGAAAAATATGGGGTTTTAACAGGGTTATAGAACTCGACAAGAGGTATTCGATGCTGCTTCCCGTTTTTTTCCAGGATCAGGACTTTTTTTTTTAAATTACCTGCTGCATTCAAAAAAAATCGGAAAAATATGGGGTTTTAACAGGGTTATAGAACTCGACAAGAGGTATTCGATGCTGCTTCCCGTTTTTTTCCAGGATCAGGACTTTTTGAAAAAAAATTACCTGCTGCATTCAAAAAAAATCGGAAAAATATGGGGTTTTAACAGGGTTATAGAACTCGACAAGAGGTATTCGATGCTGCTTCCCGTTTTTTTCCAGGATCAGGACTTTTTGAAAAAAAATTACCTGCTGCATTTAAAATTTATTGAAAAATTTTGGTAAAATACTAGGCGAACATGACTTTAAAAGAGGTGTTCAATGCTTTTTATACTTTTTTTTTATCATCGATATTTTTTGAGATATTACTTTAGCTTTCTTTAAAATCTATCGAAAAATTTTTGAATTTTTATCAGGCGAATATAATAACCGAAGAGGTATTCGAAATTTTTTTTTTTCGAAAATTTTTGTATTTGTATTAGGCAAATATAACTTTCGAAGAGGTATTTGAATTTTTTTTTTTCGAAAAAATTTTGAATTTTTATTAGGCGAATATAATGACTTAAGAGGTATTCAATTTTTTTTTTTTTTTGGAAAAATTTTGAATTTTTATTAGGCAAATATAATAACTGAAGAGGTATCCAATTTTTTTTTTTTTTTTAGAAAAATTTCGAACTTCTACCAGGCAAATATAATCTTTGAAGAGGTATTTGAATTTTTATTTTTTTCGAAAACGAAAATATTTTGAATTTTCATCAGGCGAATATAATAACTGAAGAGGCATTCAACCTATAGAAAATTATCGTAAAACTTTTAGAAAAAATAGAGTATCGAAATTCAATAAGCATCAATTTTATCATATTTAATTAATTTCGAAACCTATTACTTATCTTTAATCATTATAGTATTCTTTTGTTGTTTAATTATAGATTACTAATGAAGTTTTACTGTAATCACATGTGATTGTCGTCGATTTTTTAATAATAATAATAATAAAATTCATTGCCTGTTTAATGTTTATTCAGAGCCGAAGGTGCATAATTGGTCTTGTAATAAATAATAAACAAAAAAAAATAACAATATACAATTTTTTCATTTATTCAAACGACAAATTTCTAGTTAAATGTTAATTTAATTTTCCATAGTTATAAATTTTAAAATTTACTGTAATCAATTGAATACAAACGATATGCAATTAAACTAGATGAGCTGCTATTACTTTTTTGATAAATTTCAACAGCAGAAATTGGTACACTTGTTGTACTCATGACATCTTGACCATCAATGGACAAATCAATAGAATCTTCAAAATTATTTTCACCATTATTATCTACAATTCCTATTTTTTTATGTGCTTTATTTTCAACAACTTGTTTCCTTTAAAAAATAAATAATAAATTAAATAACATTTTTTAAATAATTTAATAAACAAAAAAAATATAAACTTACAAATTTTTAACTGGATACATAGTCATTTTCATTTCAGTTGATAAATTTCCATTATTCCAATCAACATCATGACAAACAATTGACAATGATAAACTTTTATTTATAAATATTAATTTAATACCTAAAAATATATTATTCAATAAATTAATAAAATTTTAAATATATAGTTATACAAGATTAATTATTATTTTTTAATTACCAGTTACAACTGAAGTTTCATATTTACAATGTACACTGTCCATATTAAATGATTTAATTTTATTATCAATTTCAATAAATTCTTTATTATCACTTTTAAGTTTTTCATTAATTGTACTTTGATTTAAATATTTTACTGGTTTCCATTTATCAGTTGTTTGATTTATAAATCCATTTGCTAATAATTTACCTTCTTTTATTTGTGTATAAATTGTTCCATTATTTTTTATAAATCTTACACCAGTAACAACCCTAATTAAAAAAAAAAAATTAATCAAGTATTTTATAAATTTATTAAACTATAAATAAACTATTGATAATTATTTTTAATTACTTACATATTATTTTCAATATCAGATTTAATTAATCTCGTTGAGATAATAATTTTTTTTTGTTTTCTTAATGAATATTTTGTTTCTTTACATGTACATTTTTGTGGATAACAATTATTGGTTGTTATTAATCTAAAATATTAAAATAAAAAAATTAATTAATTTAAATTTTAATTTTATATATATTAATATTTAAATTATATTATTACTCTTTTAATTGTAAAGATTTAGCTGAATTTTTAAAACAATTATTTTGTTTTCCATGTTCATCTGTTATCAAAGTAAAAAATTTATTTTGTAAAAGAGAAATATATTCATTTCTTTTTTCCCACACTTGAATAAATGGAAAATCTACAATGGACATATTTTTTAACTGTAAAATAAAAAATTCATAAGTATATATTTGTTATTATAATAATTATTTTTTTACTTACTTCAAGACAATAACGAATAAAATTTCCATCAATACAGTCACTGATAATTCCTTTGCATATATTTTTATTTTTTAATATTTCATCATCAATACCACACTGTGATTTTTTTATATCAGGCAAATAAACAAAAGGTATTGAACTATATTCAAATACAATTTCATCTAAAATATTATAATATTTAATTTTAAATTATATAAAATTTAAATTTAAAATTTGATTAAAATCAATATCATACCATCATTTATTTTTTTCATCTGACAATTATCAATTGAACGATTTAAAGATAATTTTTCAATTGAATTTTCAAATATATTATTTAATTCTTTAAAATTATTTATTGTTAAAGTTAAATTATCATGTAATTCTTGATAGTTAATAGCTAAAAAAAAAAAAATGTTTATAATAAATAAAAATAATTTTTCAATGACTATATTACATTTATTCACTTACTTTTAGTTGTTATTAATTGATGAAATAAATGATTAATATCATACATTAATTCTTTAATTTTTTGAGAAATGACATAATTATTTAATTGTTGAATAATAAATTGTGTTGGTGGTATATGATTACTACAAAGTTTATTACGAATTTCCTATTAAATAAAAAAAAAAAATTAAATTAATTTAATTGTTTTAAAAAATACGATATCATCAATAATTCTTTACCTGGACATTTTGAATAAATGTATTCAAAGATTCTTCGACGTTTTGTGAATTCGAAATTCTCGTAATATTATAATTAATCATCAAATTCATCGTATAATTCATAAATTTAATATTATCTGTTTGACGATCAATTACTGATAATTCTTTGTCAATTGTAATCACAACTTTACTTATTTGATTTTTATAAAAATTAATTTTATCATTTGTTCCATTTAATAATGAAGACATTGGTTCATTTACAAATTCATTTGACATATTTTTAAATATATCTTGAATAATATTAATTTTATTAAACAATTTATTTTTATTATTTAAATTTATTGTGTATGCCTGATTGACAAAACAAAGGAGTAATAAAAATTTTAATGATAATAAAATCATTTTAAATAGCTGATTTTTAAACAATATTTAAATTTAAATTAAAAACTATTTTACAATAATTATTTATTAATTTTTTAATAAAAATTATATTTTTTTTGAATTATTTTTTATCAACAATGCTGTCAAATACTTTTCAGCAATAAAAAATAACTGAGCTTGTGAACTAGAAATTTTGATCTTTATACCCAAAACTGTTTTCTCTTTTTTTTTTTTCTAAACTTTTGACCTCAAAACCAATCAATATATTCTTGATAAGAATATAAAAATCATTCGATCACCTTATTTCTATTTCCTTCTCTTTATATAAAAAACATATTTCAAAACAATTAATAATTAATTAATATTTTTTAGTCATTCAACACACTCTCTTAAAATAATATATTTTTTTTCTAATTTTTAATTATTTTCAAATATTATCACCAGTTTAATCAATAAACACGTGTCTTGTTATTCACACATTATTAATTTTAAAATAAAAAATTTAAAATATAATAAGACACTGTGATAAATACATTTAAATATTTAAATTTTAAATGACACAATTTATCAGCAGAATAATTTATTTGCTTTCTAAGATGATGCTTTGTTTTCACATATTGACTTATTTTTATGTACAAAAAAAAGAAAAAAAAAAAACAAGTTATATTGATGACTACAATATAAGTATAAGTATATTCACATTATTATTTATAAAAAATTTTTTTAAATTCACTAAATGTTCCTACATCAGGTGTAAATTTAATTTGTACTCTACCACGTTTTACATTAACAATATCCCAAATTGCACATGAAAATGTATTTGGATTCATTTTATCAGTAAATACTTTACCCTAAAAAAAAATTAAATAATAAAAAATATATATTTTTATTGTAATATTTTTTATGTTTATTTCATTTACCTGTAAATGATCAATTTCATGTTGAATTATTTTAGCAGACCAACCTTCAGCTTTCCATTTAAATAATTTACCATCTAAATCAAGTGCTTCTATTTCTAATGATTTAGCACGTGGTACATGTGCTGAATATCCACAAATACTAGCACAATTTTCAGGATAACTTAATGTTGAATGATCAAGTATTTTTATTTTTGGATTTATAAATATTTTTAATGGTATAATATCCATTGGTTGACCAGCACTTTTTGATTCTACTGCATCATCAAGTTGTAATTTTGTTGTTTCCATTGCAAATAATTGTAATGATAAACCAATTTGTGGTGCAGCAAGACCATATGCACCATATTTTCGCATTGTTTTTATCAGTACATCAACAATCTGTTGAAATAAAAATTATTTATTAATTTATTATAGGTATTTATAAATCAATTATTTGATTATTTAAATTATTATAACCTTTTTAAATTCTGCATTTTTAATAATATTTCGATCAACTAATTCAGCTTTTGCACGTAAAATTGGATCACCAATTTGACAAACATGATCATATGGTGGTTTTACATTTTCATATTTAGGTTTTAATTTATTTATTATCCAATTTTCAATTTTATCATTACTATTATATCTAACACTATTGTTCAATAATAATTTATTTTTTAAACAACATAAAGATACTGTTTTTTTAAACATTATTAACATTATTATTTAAATTGTTTTTTTTTTTTTTTTTTTTGTTATTGTTTATAAAAATTGTATAGAAATGATATGTATATATGTGTTGGTAAAAAACAAGTATGGCCACGACTTGAGTTGACTTTTTTTCTTCTAGATGACACCACTTTCTAAAAATCAAGATTTTAAATTTTTGAATATTCAAATGAAAACATTTTCACTTGATCTAGTAGTTTATCAAATCCATTTATTATATTATTTAAATATTTAATATTTTAATAATTATTAATATTGTTTAAAAAAGCCCATCGTGCTTTTACTTACCTCATCGCATCACGAGCTGAAATAGGTTAGTTCGACTTGTTTTGGCGAGTACAATAAGCAGTTTCAGTGGCCGACCATTTGGGTGGAAAGACAAGTGGCGGCCAACGGTCAAAGTGCATCACGAGTGGAAATAGGTCCAATCGCTTGATATTGATGCCCTGAATATAAAAATAATAATTGGCCGACCATTTAGGTGGAAAGACAAGTGGTGGCCGACGGTCAAAGTGGGCGGCCAACGGTCAAACTGAACTTACCTCATCGCATCACGATTTGAAATAGGTCCAATCGATTGATATTGATGCCCTGAATATAAAAATAATAATGGCCGACCATTTAGGTGGAAAATTTTTGATGGCCGACCAAAAAACTTTTTTTTTTTTTAAATTTTGAAGTTTTTTGGTCGGCCATCAAAAATTTTCCACCTAAATGGTCGGCCATTGTTATTTTTATATTCAGGGCATCAATATCAATCGATTGGACCTATTTCAAATCGTGATGCGATGAGGTAAGTTCAGTTTGACCGTTGGCCGCCACTTGTCTTTCCACCCAAATGGTCGGCCACTGAAACTGCTTATTGTACTCGCCAAGACAAGTCGAATTAATCTATTTCAGCTCGTGATACAATTAACTACAAGTAAGTTTAAATAAAAAAATAAAATAAAAAAAAATAAGTACATAAATTTATTATTTATATTTTTAATATAGTTAATTAAATTTTTAAATTATTATCTTTTATTAAAAATAAAATAATACTACTTACTTATTAGTCAAAGATTAAATATTTTTTTTTTTGAATAAAATATAAATTTATAAATTAATTTTTTAATACTTTTTATTTATTCATTAAATGATAAAAGTGGTTTGAAGCTGCGCATTAATTTTTCTTGTATATTTTTGATAAATTTTAAAATTTAATTTTTGTAATTTATTTGTTTTATAATTTTATGTTATCAGATTAAATGATTATTTTTGTGTTTTTAATTTAATAATATTAACAAGTGACTAGTTATTGAGAGTGCGCAGCCTCATTCTATTGTTTAAACTATATTTTATTAAAAAATAAACAATAGCCACAATAATATAATGCAGATGTCACGTAGGCACATCATTGGTACTTATAATATTAACATATTTTGTGTATATTTTATTTTATTTATCTATTTATTGATTTTAATTTTAATTTAATTATTTTGTTTTTTTTTTTCATTTATCTATTATTTTTTACTTCACTTGGAATATGATAGTATTTTAAAAAAATTATATTTACAATATTTATTATATTTAAATTTAAATTTAAATAATAATTAATATTTAATTTATATTATCACATTCACAACCGTTTGAGATTAATCAAATTTTAAAAATTTATTTTATTAATTTTTTAAGAATTTAATTGTTTTTTATTTTTAATTTTTCATTGTAATTTTTTTTTTTTTATTTAATTTTGATAATATTGAAATCTCATAAACGTCTTCAACAATTGTTTTGTTTAATCATTTATACCAAAAAAAAAAAAAAGAAATAATAATAATAATTTACACTTGACAAATAATAATTACCAATAATAAAAGTCCTACGCGCTTATTGCTTTTTTTTTTTTTTATCAACAGACGTCATTCATTGGGAAAGTCAGTATTTATTTATAATTTCAGTTCATATTTGGATTAATAGAATTTAAAAAAAAAAAATGTATATTCATATTTAATAATTAATTTAGCTGTTCAATTAAATTTTAATAATATATATAAAATATATTTTGATTACCTGAGATAAATTTGTGGATAAAAATAATAATTACATTTAAATAAAATAAATTTAGTTTGATAAAATTAACAATTGTTTTTTTTTTTATTTTAAAAATATAAAGATGCTATTAATGGCTGACAATCCCATTCATATTTAATCACATTCAAGCATACAAAGTAATACTAGTGGATTCATACATATTTTTTTTTTAAATTTTTATATTTCAATTCATTATTTAAATAATTATTGAAATTTTTTATTTTTACTTTTTTTTTTTATTTTTACAATTTTCAATTATTTTCTCATATTAATTACTAAATTGTAAAAATGTACACAAGTTACTAAATGTAACTTTTTTTTTTTTGTCGTACTTTTTACATTTTCAGTCTCATGGATTTTTATTTTTATTTTTTCATCTACAAATTTTATTTTTTTCATTTAAACAAAGATAATTAAATTTAAAATAATAATAATAATAATAATAATAACAGAAAAAAAAAAAGATAAAAAATAAATGAAAAATTTTAATGTCATAATGTTTTTTTTTTGTTTTATCTAATTTAAAATATTTATCAAATGAATTTTTATAAATTAAAAAAAAAAATTTTGATTATGAAAATTATTAATTTTTAAATGTGCATTTAAGACTTTTTTTTTTTTTTTCTAAATAAAATTAATATGATTTATTTCTGCTGTTTTTTAAAGGCACTATATTAATTATTTATTTTTCTATTTCGGTTGATAATTTAATGCCGAAGAGTCATGTTGAATTTAAATTTATAATTTAGCCAAATATTATTTGATATGTTATTTAAAAAATACATTAAAATTTTTTCGTCATTACAATAATTTAAATAATAATATTTTGTAACCTTTTAAACATTTTTTGTTTTTTTTTTTTTTTTTACGAGATCAATGAACTTGCAGACAATTCATTCACATTATTTTTTTTTTATAATATTTCAATCTCAATACAATTTTTTTTTTTTTTTTGTAATTTTTAATTCATTAAATTTATTATTTTTTATTATCTGTTTTTATTCATTCATTCAATGATTCATTTATTCATCAATTATCTTACTATACAGGAAAGCATTGAGTGGAAGGTTTTTTCGTTGTCGATGTTGTTGATGATGTTGATGATGATGATGATTATTACTATTATTATTTTTCTTTATATATTTAATTGTAATTTATGAAACCAAATACTCAATTAATCAGCCATGAAGGTCAATAAACATATATTGTTTTAAGTTGACCCTTGAGTTCTGGTGGAATGCTACATGTATCTGATTCTTTTTTTTTAGTTAAACGACGCCAACGTCCACCAATGGTTTTTTTCATTCCTTTAGCAAAACCTTGACGATCTCCTTGAAGTCCATGTACAAGTGTATCCTAAAAAATTAAAAAAAATTAAACAATTATTATAAAAAATTTTTAAACAATCAAATAATTAATTTATTAATTTATGTCATTGATAATTTTAATAATTATTTATACATATATTATTTTGTCTAATGTATTATTTTTATATAAAAAAAAAAAAAATTTATATTTTCCCAGTGATTGCATTGATCCCTTATATTTTCTGTAATGTGATTGGTTACTTTTTACCCTTCTCATATTACATTGCGTACGCACAGTAGTTTTATTATTCAGTGATCTCTCTCACGATGCAATATGACTAGTACTCTTCTACATCTAGTAATATTGTTGAGCTTTTTCACATGAAATTTGGTCTCATGAGAAAGCTTGGCGTCAGGGTTGATGTATATATATATAAAAAAAATAAAAAAAAAAAAACTACTACTACTACTACTACTATCACTGCATCCCCTAAAATATATAAAGTATGTATATTTAACAAAAGCGCATAGACAAACTGACGTAGTTTTCTGATCGATAAAAACACTGCACACTTTTGGTCATTGACCTTTCGCTCCCTTTTTTTATTTTTAAACTAACAAAAAAAAAATATTTATCCTCATTTAATATATGTGATAAAAATATTATCAACAAATTGACCTTAATAATTTTTTATTTTTTATTTTTTTTTTTTGGGTTAAAAATAATAAATCAATATTTTTTCATTCATTTAAGTAAATATATATGCAAGTGTTTATTTACTATATATAATAACAAGTAAATATTTTTTTTCTAATTTTAAAAATAGATATAAAACTATTATAATTAAATATTTGTTGAATTATTTAACTATGATTAATCAAAATTACCCCATTTAAAAAAACAAACTTTATATTTTTTTTTTTTTAAATAATTTATTGATATTGTTGATAAACACATACGTATTATCAATATATAATTATATATAAAAAAAAAAAAAAATCAAGTATAATTTCATTATCATTAGCCAAATACGGAAGGATATATACATAATTTTTTAAATTTAGTTTGACAATTTGGCCATGGCCTGTTTTTAATATAACAATTTGACCTTGCAATTACAACAATCTCACATGGTACTGTCATCAAACAAAAAAATATTATTATATAATTTTTTTTTACCATATACGTACAAATTTTTATTGTGTGCCAATACATATAAAGACACATTTAAATATATAAATTGATATTGTATTAGACCACAACACAAGCCACCAGATTAAAAATATATTTTTATTGTTTGAATTTTTTATCTAAATTAAATTCAATAGAAGGACAAATAATAATGCGCATGTCCTACAAATAGCCTGAATTATTTGTTGATAAAATAATTTATATATATTATTTAATATTATTTTTTTATTATATTTTTTTTTATGCTGAAAGAATAATATTTGAATGGGTTTGATTTTAACCCAACAATTCAAACATATTGTATATTTAATCTCAAATGGTACAAGATTGTCTGATGGGGATAAATATAAAAGGGTAAAAAAAAAAAAAATATTTTATATATATAAATGTGAGAGATGTAGATAGAAAAATCAGTAATATATATATAAAGAAGTCTCGCCCAGGTTTTAAGTTTAGAAAAGAGTATTGAGAAGGGAAGAAAATAATTTTTTTTTTTTCAATTTTTTATATATTTTTTTTTTTTTTTCATTTGGGGATACAGCTGCTTGGATGTTGCTCGTCTACCAACCGTTGAAGATTTTTGTTCAACCGCCCACCCACGATAAATTTAGCCTCCCCATTACAGACCAGACTTGGCACTAAAATTTTACTTCAACATTTGATTTTAACATATATATATACACCTTTTTTAAATTATAATAAATATATAATTATTATTTTAATAATTAGATATGCAATTTATCAATCAAATAATTTGTACAACTTGTTATCAATAAAATTTTATATTTTTTTTTTTATTTTTTCAAAGATACTTTCGGTGATTGAAATTATGTTAAAATAGAGTGACAAGTGGAGCATTAAATGAAGAAAAATTTTAACATTATTTTCTATGACATTTTTAAATATATATAGAGCAATTGATAAAGGTGTGTTTGTAATAAATAATGGCAACACTGTCGATTGTTTTGAATTGTTTATATATATACCTACACTATTTTTATTGAATAAAAAAAAAAAGCAAAATATAGTATAAAATGCGCAAAGCAATAGTATATGTTAAAAATATCATATAAAAAATGTACATTTACATTAATGCCTTTTGTTTTCATCATTATTATTATTTATTTATTTTTTTTTTTTGCGTATATTAAGTGTTGTATTAAACGCGTGTTACACGCGAGGTCTTGTCCTTGATTAATCAATATTATCCTATATTTAATAATAATATTATAAAAAAAAAATATTTAATAGTTGAAAGATGCATAATGCAATTGTCAAACACGTAAATATTTAAATAAATAATATAAATTTTCATATTATTATTATTGTTGTCAAATATTTTTTAATTTAAGGGTTGTTAAATTTATTTATAAATTTTTATTATTTTATTATTAAAAAAAAATAATTATCATCATCAAAGTTTGCAGGTATACTTATTTGTCAAATGAAAAATACAAAAATAATAATAAATACAAAATATATGTATGGGTTTATTATTTATTTTTGATAATAATTTGAATAAAATAAAATAAATATTGAATAATGAAATATTTGAAAAATAATTAAAATGATAAAATAGAAAATTAATTTGTAATTAAAATGTTTTTTTTTTTTTTTAATTGAATAATAAAAGTTTGAATAAACCAATGACAATAAATCTTTATCATATTCTTTATATATATATATTTTTATATTTTTCAAAGAGTAATTTATATTAAAAACACAATAAAATAATTAAAAATTAAAAATAATAATACCTGGTCATTGTACAATGTGTATTGTGGTGGTGGTGTACTTGGTGGATATGGTGGTGGAAATTGCCATACAAATTGATCAGCATTGTCATTTACAAAATTATTTGTATCTTGAATATTTCCATTTGTAAATTCAGTTGTATTAATTGTTGCACCAGCATTAACAATACCATTGTTACGTATATCATTAACTGTTTGTTGTATTACAGTTGTTGTTGTTGTTGTTGTTGTTGTTGGTGATAATGGTGGTGTTGGTGGTAATTTACAATCATCTTTTGTTGTTTTTACAACAGATGGTTGTTCAATATTAACATCATCATTACTATGATCTTCTCGTTTACGCAATTTACTGCGAACAAGACGAATGGCAATCATTGTACCATTACTTCCAACCATCTTAAGATACAGACGGCTCAACTTTTTTGATACAGTGGAAGGAATTTTTTGGCTTTTATTTAATTGTTTGTTTATTTTTGAGTTTAAACTCAAAAATTTACAAACTAACAATTTATTATCACAAATAATAATAATAATAATTATTATATTATTTTATTTTTTTTTATATTTAATTTGGCAAATTGTTTATTTTTTTTTTTTTTTGCAAATTATACAAAAAATTTTATAGTTTGCATTTTAAATTAAAAAAAAAAAATATATCATATATATTTTGAAATTATAATCAATTACACTGTCTAATATTTATTTATTTATTTATTTATTTTTTTGTACTTTTATGTCACACTTGGTCGACGAGTCACGTAACTAGTTATAAAATATCACGCATTCAGTCGATATTTCATAAGAAATGTATTTGACTATTTTATTTATAATTAATTTTAAATTATTTATTATAAATTTTGTTTGTACACAATAACACACAAATACACAAAATAATAAATATAAATTTGACTAGTTTTTATTTAATTTTTGTTTTAATATCATATTTATTATTTTTTATTTTTTTTAATTAACTTTTATTGTTAATGAGGTCACAAATAAATATATTGAAGCTAAACCACTGTTTACAAAATATTATTAATAATAATAATAATAACAACAACTGGTTAAACTTCAATAATTAAACACGTTAATTAAATAGCTACAGCTGATTTATCGTGGCTTAAAATGACGCTGTTAAACGTCGCCCCGATACTCATTGCTCAAAGCCAACGTGAATGGATCTGAATTCAATACTCCTTTTCGTCTTGTCTTTATACTCATTTTAATGACGTCACTAAAATATTGTATTCTGATTGGTTTATTATACACTAATACTAACAATTTTACATCTCACATACAACAAGCAATAAGCGCGCGCAACTTTGACTTGTCTTTTTTTGTTGTTATTATTATTATTGTTATTATTATTATTATTATTTTCATTATTGTTATTCTAATTAATTTATTATTATTATTATTATTAGATTTTTTTTTTTTTGTATTAATATTTTAATGTTACACTTTAATTGTATGATTTTTTTAACTTTCCAATGTCATATTAATTTCACTTAAAATGCTTTGTTTTATTTATAGTTTAAAAAAATATTGTTGTTATTATTTTTTTTTTTTTTTGTCCTAGTAGCATTGATTATAATAAATTAAATAATTATTTATATATTTTTTTTTGTTGTTGAATTAATTTATATTTATTTAAAAATTAAAAAATATTAAATGAAATTTTAATTGTTGATTTAAAAATTAGAATATTAAAATTATTATTATTTTTTTTTTTTTTGCTAAAAATTAATAATTTATTTATTTATAATAATATTATAAAATTTTTGATATATATTATTTTTTTATTTTTTTTTGATAAGATTTATTAATATTTAGTCTGACACACTTGAATGGTCAATAATATATTTTTGATTTTATTTTTTTTTTATTTATAATATTTATTTTTTGTCTGATGAGATCAATTGATGATCATTATTTTATTTATTTCTCAGGATATTAGATGATATTTTTTATTTTCAGATAAAAATAAATAATTTAAAAATTATCTTACTAAATTTTTTTTTTTTTTTAAAATAAATTTCTATCATGATGCATCATGCAATTTACTTGAACTATATTTATATTAACCACTTGAAAGTATTTTCAATGCATCAATGTGGCGCCTTTCTTGTTATTATTTTTATAATTTTTCTAATTAAATATAATAATTTATTTATTCCTTAATATTTTAACACAGACGTGTTCTAATTTTATTAATCATATCGTATTTGAAAAAAATTAATTTATATACAAGCAATATTTTTTATTTATAAATATTGAAAGAAAAAAAAAATGTGTTATCAAAGATTTATTATGATTTTTTTTTTTTTTTTTTTTTTTAATTTCTGTCTTTATTTTGTAACCAGAGTAATTATTTTTCTTAATGACTTTCACATTAATACTTGATATTAATCACTAATGACATATTGATATATAAAAATATAATAAAATTGTTTCTTAAATATATAAATTATAATGAAGAAATAAATTTATATATCGTCATTGTCAAACCCTTGTTATTTTATTTTTATATTATTAGAATATATTTATAAATAACATATATAATTAATAATTAATATGTAACTGACATTGCAATATGACAAAATTAAGCTGATTAAATTTTAATAATAAATATAAATTTTTTTTTTTAATTCCTTTATATGTATTATTATTATCATTTAAATTTAAATCATCAATATTTTTTTAAAACTATTTTTATATTAACCAAGGTGAAAAATATATTTATTTATTTATTTTTATTTTTTTTATTATTGACATATAAACAATTTATTCAGACAGTATATATATATTGTTAATAATATGTTTATTATTTTAAATATAAAATTTTGTTTTTTATATTTTATTTTTATTTATAAAAATTATAAATATTGTATTTATTAGAAAAATTAAAAAATATAATAATTTCATTTATTTAGTAAAATTAATATAAACATTGTAATTAATATAAAAGTTTAAATAATTTATTATTATTTTTTAAATCTTGTCTATAAACTTATAATCTTATGAAATGCGTCATGAAAATATATATATTGACTGGCTTCTTTGAAATGTTGATGTACATTTAAGCTTTCCATTCTGGATTTTGACTTTGTCTAATTTTACATATGAATAAATTAATTTTATAAATTTAACAATATCAACTGTGATATTATTTATTTACTAACAATTGATAAAGTCATTGTAATGATTTTTTTATTATTAAAAATAAACAGTGATTAATATATTGATATTTAATGACGATTATTTTATTTATAAATATATAAATAATTATGACGTTTTAAAATATTTATAATAAAATCATTGATTCTTATATTTCTTATCATTTATATTTTCCTTAAATTTAATACGCATTTACCTATATATATTTATCATTAAATGACTAAATAATTTCTTTGAAAAATAAAATAATCAAATTTATTTTTAATTTAAAAAAAAAAAAAAAAAAATTTCTTAAAAATATTATATCAATAATTTATAACAAAGTGTATGTTATTTTTTTTTTTTTTCCACAAAATATTTATTATTATCTAGTATATTTCCTAGAATATTAAAATTTATAAAATTTTTCATGTCATTTATTTTTAAATTAATCTTGAAACAGCTCAATTTATTTTATCCCATTTATATCGTATAATGAGAGGAATATTTCTTGGTTTTTAAATATCAAATAAAATCAAGTTTTTCACTTATTTTGTTGTGGAAAAATAAATTTTTCCACGATAAAAAAAAAAAAGAAAAAAGAGTGACAATGTTTTACAGTATTATTTTAAATATAGAATAATATTATTTTGACATTGTTTTGTGCGTGTTGTGATTCAATAAAAATTTTCCGGAATATATTCAAATAATTTATTACATTTTAATATAACCACCTGTTTTTATATTATTATAATATTTTTTATTTAAATTTATGGTTTCATTTAAAATATTCTTTACAGATTATAATAAAATCAATAATTTATATAAATACAAATATTAAATTGTAATTTGATTACGTTATTTCCGCAAAACATGTTTATTTATTTATTTATTTATTTTTATTTTTGTCATCTGTAGTTTTATCGACAACATATTGTAATTTTTTCATTTATTTTAAACTTAAATTAATAATTAATATTAGTTATTATATAATTTACGTATTAAAATTATATATAAATTCTTGTTTAACCAGAAGTTTTATTTATATTTTTTATTGATTGATTTTAAATAGAAAATAAAATAAACTATTAAATATTTAAAATTGAAAAATGTATTTTTAAAATTATTTTTTTTTTTTTGTATATTCTATTTAAATATGAATAAAATTACCAGATGATCAAATCAATTTTTTTTATATATATATATCAAAGATTAATTTAGAAATGAAAAAAATAGAATTAAAAAAAAAATCCAATGACTAATGTAATTCTTGAAATTCATTTCCTCATTTACATTATAATTTTTATTTCAAAAATTTTTTTTTATTTCTATTTAAATGTATTTATATCTAATTCAAGTAATTTATACATAAAATTTTTTTTTAATTTTATTGTTTTTATATTTTCAAGTTAAATATATAATTTATTAAAACTATACTTTCAAACTTGAATTTGATTAACATAAAAATAAAAATATAACAAAAAACAAAAAATTTCGAATTTAATTCTACACCTGAATCTATAAAATATAAAAATTTAATTTTTACATTTTTATATGTGTGTTGTTTAATTAAATAATAAATTGATTTATTATTTAAAATTAATGATAATTAATCTTTTAAATTTTATTAATTTATTTTTTTTCAATCAACCAAGTGTGACAATTTAAATAAAACATTAAATCGTTATCATATATATATATTTTTTTTTGCTCCATTTTTGTATCAAAAAAGTTAAGCTATCCTATTATTTTTAATATAAAAAAAATAAAAAAAATAAAATAATTATTATAATAATTACCTGATTGTAACAGCAAGAAGAACAATAACGACTCCAACAAGAGCCATTGCAACAACCACAACGCAAATCATGTAAACAGTTTCTACTGGTGGATCTTTAACAAAAAAAAAAAATTAAATTAAAAAATATTAAATTATATTAAATAAACACTTAAAATATATTGATTAAATACATTTCATCTCAAAAAAGTAATTATAAATATTAATTCAAGATTTATTTGTCTCAAAAAAAAAAATATAAAAAACATAAAAAATTATACGACAAATAAAGATTAATTTTTTTTAATTTTTATATTTTTTTAGCAATCAAAAAATATGTTTCTTCAGTTATCTGAATTTAAAAACATCTTTATACTAGGCCTAAGGCAGAATATTATATTAAAACTGTCTGCGACCTTCAAATCCCGGATTCATCAGACTCAAACTTGTTAAAAAAATTAAAAAATATATATTTATTAATATATCCGTTATTCTGTATATATATATATGAAGATATATATTATCATATTATTTTATTATTAAAAAATATATAAATATTATTACATCTAATCTGTCGATAATTAATTATTTGTCGAGGACATTTGTGGTTAATATTAATTTGTTGCTATTCTTTAAAGTTATATAAATGTTTTATTTTTGTATTATTTATATTTTAATTTATATATTTAATTATTTATTATTATTTATTATTAAAAAATATAAATAATATAAAATTTACAAGAAAAAGTCCTGATTCAAACGTCCATGTAACACATTGTAAGTGAATGTCTAGTTTTTTTTTTTTTTTTATAAATATATATAATGTAAAAAAAAATCAAATAAAATATCATTCACATCATCACTTTCTTACATTTATTTTATATATTTTATTATCATTAATAATTGATAGGCATGTTATTATCTGGGCCATGTGAAAAAATGCAATTAAATTTATTTTTAAATTAAATAATGGAATTAAAATTTATTAAAAAATTATATATTTGTTTGATATTTGTTTAATATATTAAAATTTTTGTCATTTAGTTTGATGATAATATTATCAAATAATTTTATAGATCTTGATAAATATTTTTTTATTATTTTATTTTTTTTGTTATTTAATTGTCATTGGCCTTGATTATAATATTCAACAAATTTTACATTGTGTTTGATGTAATAATTATGTTATCATCAATATTAAGTATATTTTTTCTCAGAAATAATTTATAATAATGTAGAAAATTATAACAAATAATTTTCATCATAAATAATTTTAATTTATATCTTTTAAAAAATCTAAAAACTATATTAAAAAAATAAATTTTTAAATTAAATTTTTTGTTGAAATTTAAAACTTTTATCTCAATAATTTTTATTACAAGATTAAAGTCTTTTTAGTGTAATCAAAAACTTGATATTTTTTATTTTAAAACTGATAAAAAAAAACACATGTATGTATATATCAAGATGACTAAAACTTTTGTAATAATAATTTTTTTTTTTTTTTTTATTTATTTTTACAATATAATTTCTGCTATTATTTTTATTTTTATCTTAATTTATTTTTTTATTTTTCTAGGTAGTTGTTGACTGATAGCTTGAGTATATATTTGAAGAATAAAAAAAAAGTATCAGAAATATATTTTTAAAAATAATATATATTTAACAGTAAAAATTAAACGT
>WSYQ01000041.1:0-20961 GCA_011426435.1 Lysiphlebus fabarum | reverse complement strand
ATTTTATCATTAATACAGGTAAAAAAAAATAATAAATAATAATTAAAATATATATATATATATATATTATAATTTTTTTAATAGGATCTTATAATTCATGAAGATGTATCACAATCATCTGATGAACAAAATCAAGATCATCAAATACAATTAATAAATTTACCAACATTAACTGAAGCAACAAAATTATCATTAATAACACATTCAGTATCAGCATATGCATTAGCATTACCACGTAGTCATGCACAACGTCTTGCTGGACGTTTATCTGCTGATACAACAAGATGGTTAAGTCATATATTTCGTTTTGTTGATTGTGCATCATCATTTCATGATGATCCACTTGATGGTCTTGTACGTGTAACACGTTTAGCATTACATCGTAAATATCCACAATATATGGAAGATGGTTTTATATCATTATCAACAAAATTACCATTAATATATAGTTCATCATCAGCACCATTACGTGTTGTACAATATTTATGCCGTCAATTATCATTACCATTAAAATGTATACGTCCAATACCACATAATACAATGTTTGGATCAAAACAAACAATGGATGTATCAGCCTTAGAACGTAAATTATGTGAAGATATTAAATTAAATAATTCAATACCATTACTTGTTATTGCTGAAGTTGGATCAGTTATAACTGGTCATTGTGATAATGTTACAAGATTACATGAAATATGTGATAAATATAATGTATGGTTACATATACGTGGACATTCATTAGCTGCATTATCATTAACAAATACAACTAAAGATTTATCATCTAAAATTGCTGATAGTATTACATTACCAATTGGTGTATGGCTTGGTATACCAGCACTTCCACATGTTACATTATATAGATTAACTGATACTAAAGGTGGTAGACCAACACAACGTGATACAACATTATCACTTGCATCTGGTTTAATGACTGAATCATTATCAAGAAGATTACCAACATTACCACTTTGGGCTGCATTACAAGTATTAGGACGTGATGGTATACAAGAAAAATTTGATAGATGTTTTCAAGCAATTGAAGAATTATATTTACAAATTAAAAAATATCAAACAATTAGATTTCTTGTAAGTATAAAATTTTTTTATTTTATATATATTATAATTATATTTATAATAAATATTAATATATATGTATATTTATATTTTTTCAGAGTCAAATACCAAGTGGTGAATTAAGTTCATATACAACAAATGAATTATCATCATCAATAACTTTAACAAGTCCACAAATATTTGATGCTGTATCAAGTTCAATTGTATTTCAATATGTACCATCACAATTTTCAAATACAAATGATAATGATAATAATATACAAACAAATGATCGAGTACCAGTATATTTTGATAAATTAAATTCATGGCTTGGTCAAATATTACAACGTGATATTAATAATATACCAATTGAACTTGTTGATATTGATGATTATGGTATTGCAATACGTATATGTTTTCTTGAAAATATGTCATTATCACCAACTAAAAATGATATTGATAATGTTGTATCATGTCTTGATCAACAAATTGAAATATTAAATGCAACAGTTGAACATAAAGAAACATTTATACGTCTTGTTAGTGAAAATGAATCATTACAATTAGTTGATATGTCTGGTTGGGCTGGTTTAGGTGGTGTTAGATATACACCACCATCATGGATACAATTAATGACTGAACAAACAAAAGAAGAATTAAATAAATTAAATATACAACTTGTTGATGTATTAAGAAGTACTGATGCTGCATTTTCATTAGGTGAAGGTAATGATAATTTAGCATGTGTACGTTTTGGTATGGTTACACAAGATACTGATGTTGCTGAATTATTATCACTTGTATTACAAGTTGGACATGAAGTTGAAGCTAGTTCAAAATTACTTGATACAATGTCAGAAGTTGTTAAACGTGGTATTGAAGCAGCACAAACTGATTTAGAACGTGAAAATGCTGAAAAATTATGGAATGATGGTATACTAAGACATGTACCAGTTGTTGGAAGTTTTGTTAATTGGTGGAATCCAGTTACAAAAGAAACTGGTGTTAGAGGTAGAAGTTTAAATTTACAAGCTGGTGTTGTTGAATCAACTGAAAATATATATAAATATCATATGCAATTACAACCAAATACAACAAATACAAATTCTGGTGCTAGAACACCACCACAACCACTTGTACAAACACTTGTTGGTGCTGGTAGTCAAAGTCACAGTCGTTCATCAAGTCATTCCAGTTTACAAAGTGGTAAAGGTATTACACCAAATGCCATAACAAATATATTAAATACTGTTGAACAAGTTAATGAAGAAACTTCATCAAATTTAACAACGTAGTTGGTAAAAATTTTAATTTTACCAATTTGTATAATTGTATAATTTTTTTAAATCAATTTTTCTTTTTCTTTTTTCTTTTTTCAATTCTTGTTATGAATCTTGATTGTTATTTTATTTATAAAATTATAAATTCAATAACAAAATTATATAAAATTATGTTTCTTTTGTTTTTTTAAAAAAAAAACATCTCGTAAATATTTTTAATTTAAAAAAATTATATTAATATATTTTTTGCTTTTAATTATTGTTCTTAGTGATGTGATATATATTAGAAAAAAAAATAATAATAATCGCTGAGGCTTAATGTACTTATTCAATAAATATATTGAATGAAATTTTAAAAGAAAAAATTATTTTTAAATTTTATACTATTATACTCATTGATAATAATTATTGACTTTTATTATTTTTTGTTTTTTAATTAATCAGCAATAATAAAATTCTCAATTATAGATTTAAATAAAAAAAAAAATTCAAATTAAATAGTTTAAATATTTTTACAAAATATGACAAATCTCACCTTTTTTATTTTTTTTTTTTAATCTTCATGTTATTTTATTTATAAATTTATAAATGAAAAAAATTTAAAAAAAAAAAAAATTTCAATTCTTTTTTCACAAGCACAAAATTTAAACATTTATATTTTTTAACATTATAAAATAACTATTGATTTATAATAATAATTGTATTAAAAAAAAAATATATTTTCACCAAAGATTTGCTGGTCTCTGACTAGTTTATTTTATAAACAATCCTTATAATAAAGCTGATAAATTAACGATCATTTTGAGGGTATAAAAAATAATAATTAAACAAAATATAATAATCTTTGTAATAAAATTAGTAATTATTATATTAAATTAATAATAGATAAAAAAATAAACTTGTATGATACTAGTAATAAATAAAAAAAATAAATAATAAATTGTGCTAGTAAAAATGAGTAAAAAAAAAGAAAACAATTTGTAAGATTAGAAAAATTGAAAATTGTTAAAACACCAATAAACACGATTAAGTTCGATTATGTACCAAAATGTTGTAATAAAGTATTCCCATTATATAAAATATAAATTTGATTATATAAAAAATTAATTTTCCAGCTTTTAGATTAGTATTATTGATGTATCATGTACAACATTGTGTTGATGTATCATTTGCTGAATATGATGACAATTGTTTAACAATTGAAAAACTAATTAATAATGTTTTAATTGTGAAAATTTTTGTATATCATTTCTTGGTCATACTATTACAAATTTTAATAAACTTATTAATAACTTACAATGAATTTTAAATTTAAAAAATAAGTTTAACAATAATTTTATTTATCTTTTTAAAACATGATATTCTAACATTAGATTTAATTATGGATTCATATACATTGTTAAATTAATTGGATAAATTTTTAATGAAATATATCCACCAGATGTACCATCAACTTGTCCTTTATGAAATAATTCAATTCCAGTAAGTGGTACACTTGGATCAGTGATAACAGGTAAAAGATCAAAAAATGGAATTGTTGTTTGTGATACATCTTTGTCAATATCCGTTTCTTTGATTGTAATAAATTTATTTTCTTTAGAATCATGATGATGTGTTTTAAATTCAAGTGGATTACCTGGTCTATTTAAAATTAATTGAGTTCTAAAATATAAAAATTAATTATTAATTTTAAATACATATAGATTATGTTAAATTTTTAATAAATAATTTCAATTTTTAATTACGGTTTTGGTAGTTGTTTCATATATTTTGTGCTAACAGTAATGTCACCATTACCATATTGAAAATTACTGTACTTTACATCAAGTGCAATACAACGTATTGATGAATAATTTTTTAAATAATCAAGATTAAATCTAGCACCTAAAATCAAATAATTTCAGCACAATTAAATGTATTTTTTCATTTAATTGGTTCAACTTACCAGTCAACAATTGATCATTATCAAAAATTAATTTTTGTAAACATATATTATCCAACTGGATTAATTGTATTGTAGCAAAATTAATATTTCGTTCCAAAGAAAGTCGTGCTCCATTTGGATAAACAGCAGTTGCAGGAAAATTATCAACATGTTCAAATTTTGGAAGTGGTATCCATCTTTCAGTGGTTCTATCAATTTTTCCATAAGGCAAAAGTTTTCCTTCACGAAGTTGAATGTGAAACATTCTATCTTGTGCTACAATTCTTGCACCAGTTGCAACCCTATTTATTTTAGAAATTTTTTTTTACAAATAATAACAAATTATATATCTATAATAAATCTATAAAGTTATAATTTTTTCGATTAATATACTCAACATGTTATCACTTGTGTCAGACCATAATAAACTAAAACCTCGAATGTTATTGCTTTTAGTGTTAACACGATTATCCATGCAATGACACAAACAAATTTTACATTCATTTGCCCAACGATTACTTCTACTTTTTTTAATTTCTTCAGTCCAATTACATTTACGATCTGAGTTACCATGAATTAAGTTTTTATCAACAATTTTAAACCATTGATAAAGCCTTGATGATGATCGATCATCTGGATCCTGTATTAATTTTAAGTTGATCAACATTTTGATATAAAATCACTAAATTTTCATTTATTTTATTTTTATATTTATTTTTTTCTATAATATGTGATAGTTATACTAATTTTTTTATCATAAATTAAAAATAATAGATAAACTTGTTTTTTACACTTACTTTTCGACAAATTTTAACGCTTTTGGATGGAATTTCTGAACAACCTAATGTCAAACCTGGACAAATATCATCATAATCATGATTATTTACAGAACAATCAGTTTTTTGTAATTCACACAGACGTTTCTTTTGTGGAACATGAGAACAACCAGTTGAACATTGTGGATTATCAGTTGGTTCAAAAATTTTCTGATTCACAATAAAAACTTTCATGAAATCATCAAGTGCCTCATACGTTTTACCTTAAAAAACCGTATATATTTTTGAATTACTTGTTAAATAATATTTAAATTTAAGTAGTACAAAAGAGTTCAGCATAGTTTGGGTGGATTATCATTTAATTAGTCCAGTAATAAATCTAATTTAATATAAAAATAGTCAAATAAATCAAAAGAAAATAAGTAAATAATAAAATTGATTTTCAAATTATGACAGTTTTTTATTAGAAAAAAAAATATAAAGTTTACAAGAAAAAAAATAAGATAATTGTCATTTAAACAACAGTCCTGTATATTTTTTGTTTTTTCAGTTATCGTATTTAATTAAATTAAGTTTACTGTTGTATATTCATGGTGTCACTATTTATTTTGTCGTCAAGATGATGATAAAAATGTCTAGTGGCATGTTGTTATCTTATATTTACATGAGATAATATCTCACGTATTTTTTATCAAAGTCAAAAAAATTATTAAATCAAATTATTATGCATCTTTATAAATTTTTAAACCTTTTACTTGATCCTCTGATTGATCACAACGACGAATAAAATTTGTAGATATATTCATTTTATTTTTAAATAATTCTGAATATTCTAAAATTCTTTTTTTTGATTCATCAATTTCCAGTATCATTTCATCGGTATAATCAAATGAAACATATAATGATCTCCACATATATGAAAATGCTAATATTGCTGAAGTTTGAACTTCACGAAATATAATGTCATTGTAAAGTGAATATAAATTATGTTGTTCTGAAATATTCATGTCACATTTAAATAGCATTTCTTTCTGTAATTATAAATATTATAATTAAATTTGTGTCATGAAATGCAACATTAAAAGAAAAGAAAATTATAACGAGAAATAATTTTTATTATTAAGCAAAAAATATTAGGATAAATTGGATTCACATTGAGGAAATTTTGTAGGAAAATTATGTAAATTGAATATATAAAAAATTATTTTACCTCGAGTGATTCATGACTTTTGTTCGAAAACTTGAATTGATTTAATCTCACATTAAATAAATTGTACAGTTGTGTTATCAATGATTTTGGATAATCAACATTATCAGATATCATATTAATTGTTAAAAGATTAATATCTAATCGTTTATCATGATTTAATAATGCAGACAATTTTCTAGTCTTTTCAAGTAAAAATTGAATTCTATAAAGAATATTTTCAATTTTTTCTTCATTAAATTTATCAACATTTTGTGTTTTTTGTTTGATATTTTCTATTGATTCTTTTACTACGTAAAGATTTGATTCAAATTTATCAATTATATTCCATATTGAATGAAATTTTTTGAAATTTGTTTTATCATTTTTATTAGCAATTGAATTTGTTGATAAATTGGAAATAATGTTAATTACATCAATTGCTTCAGTTGCTAATGTTCCAGATGATGATATTACCAGTTTTATTGTTGATATTAATATTAATACAAAAAAAAAATAGTTAATACGCATTTTTATTAAATATATTTGCAATATTTTTATGACTGTTGGTAACTAGACAAGAACAAATTAAAAAGACGACTTGTTTTATTTTTTGTTGGAGTACATTTATATAGGCTAAATAAGCTTATCATTTTATTTTTTAAAAAGGAAATACAAATATATATTTTTGTTGACATGCAGATAAAATTTATATGTATTGTGCCTTACAATATTTTGTAAAATATTTTTCAAACCGTGATTTGGATTTTTTATTTGTCTTTCAATCATTATTGTTATGTTTTGTACATATTTTGATGAAATATATTTGCATAACTTAATACAAAGTACGTGCACCAATGAGATATACTTATTTTTTTATTTGGATTTATAAAATCGAAATAAATATGTGTATTGTTTAAATGTTTTGATTAAATCAAACAAACTGATACTACTTTTCGCTTTTAAAAATATGTTTATATGTTTATCAAGCAGCAAGTCAAACATTGAACAAATTGAAGAACATAAATCAAAAATTCTAAGCTATAGCTAAAATATTTGAGTTTATTAGACTGAAAAAACATGAATAAAAAACAAATTGAATAATACTTTTGATAATTTTATAATTTTCATAATTTTTTTTTCAAAAAATATTGATCCTAGAAAAAAAGTAGAAAATGTATCAAATAACTCTTTACGAGTTCTATAACCCTGATAAAACCCGATATTTTTCCGGTTTATATTATTTAGTGTGAATTTTTTCCGACTATCTCTGACTTATTACAATGTTCGTCCACATTTTCCCGGAATTGCTCTGATTCTTTCCGAATTACTCCGATTTTTTAAAATCGGAGAAAAACGGAGAAATCATTTTTACCATAGATTTTTTGAAGATTTTCACATACTGCGATAATCACAGTTCAGACAATACATAGATAGATTAAAAAAATAGAGCACCAATCACGCAGAAGATACAGCTGTTCATATGTGTAATTTACAGACTCAGACCAGCCAGCAATGTGGGAGTTATTCGTATAAAAGAAGTGATCATGTACCCGATAACTACGAAAACTGCTAAATCTTTCACTAAAAAATTAGATAATAAAATACCCACATTACATGGACCAAATGGCTTAGTATTTGATGACCAAGAAAAAGCTGAAGTGCTTGCACGGAACTTTGAACTGGTACATCATCTTACTGAGAACATGGGAAATAATAATACAAATAAGATAGTACAAAAACATATTAAAATAATAAACAACACAACAATAGACACTAAAGACATTAAACTTACATCACCAAAAAAAATTTATAATGCAATTAAAAAAACAAAACCTAAAAAAGCTCCCGGTCCTGATTTAATACAAAACATTTTACTTAAAAACTTATCTAAAAAAGCAATAATACAAATAACATATATATTTAACAGCTGTCTGAAACTATCATACTTCCCTGAGAATTGGAAAATAGCCAATTTACTGGCTTTTTCAAAACCAGGTGAATATAAATTATTTCCACAAAACTACAGACCAATTTGTTTATTACCAACTTTAAGTAAAATATTTGAAATGATTCTTTTAAATAGAATAAAAAAATTTGAAAATAAAAATAAAATAATGGTAGACGAATAATTCGGCTTTAGACAAAACAGGAGCACTGTTCAACAGCTAGCTAGAATAACTAATTATATATCCAATGGCTTTAACATAAACAAATCCACGGCTATGCTTCTGCTGGACACACGGAGAGAATTTCACTTATCTTTTCACGTGGTAATCCCGTGAAATTCTCTCCGTGCATAGAAAAGGCTTTCGACACAGTTTGGCATCAAGGTTTAATATACAAATTACATAATATGAATTTACAGTAAAAAGTAAAAAGAAATGCAGCGACTAAAGGACGACGCAGAACAGCTATTCCAGTAGCACCAACTTACAACACAGGCAACTTCCCACACATGGGAACTACTACCAACGCTATCAATCAACAACAACAAAAACCAACATATCAACAACCAAATAATAAACAAACATATAGCCAGGTTGTTCTGTCGAAAGAGTAAAATATAAAAAAAAAATAATAATAAAAAATTCTTTAAAATAAAATAAAAATAAAATATAATAGAGAAAAAATAAAATAGAATAAAGGAAAAATAAAAAAAAATATAGAAAATAAAGATAAGAAAAAATGAAATAAAGTAAACAAAAAACAATAAATTAAAAAATCTAAACATTAATGACAATTCCATTTGGAAAACAGCAAAATCATTCACCAAAAAAAATAACAATAGTAACATTCCACCATAACATTTTACTTGTGGTATTGTTTACACTGACCAAGAAAAAGCAAACTTCCCTGGTGGAAAAAATATCCCGCCAATATCCCGGCATATCCCGTAATTGACCCACTGGCGGGTTATGTATCCCGTCAATATCTCGCGAATATCCCGCCACAATAATCTCTCCGGATTTACTCCGAATTTCTCCGGATTTCCTACGCAATTAAGACTTCCGGAGTTTTTTCGGATTTTCTCCGGATTTTTTTATTGATTTTTCCATTTTTTTTTGTTTGTTTTTTTTAAGCGAAAATTCCGAAAAATATCCGGAGATATTATGAAAATAGTCTGGAGATTACTCCGTAAATATCTCCGAAAGTCTCAGTTACGTAGAAATCCAGAGGAATCCAGAGTAAGTCCGGAGAAATCCGGAGAGAATTTCTACTAGAGTTGTATTGTTACTCTTTGGTGTTGAGTGTTGAAACGCACTCCTTGTATTTCATTTACGCATTTTTAGAGAAAAATATTTTGTGGCGGGGTATACATACACCAGTGTTTTGTGACGGCATATTGGCGGGTTACATAATCTGACAATATTTTGTGGCGGGATGTCGGCGGTATAAATAACCCGCCACAATTTTGTGGCAGGATTTATAACCCGCCAATATGTTGTTGCGGGATATTGACGGGATACATAACCCGCCAATGGGTCAATTACGGGATATTGGCGGGATATTTTTTCCACCAGGGTTGCCTATAACTTTGAACGTGTACACCATCTAACAGAAAACATGGGTCAACCAGCTACAAACAGACTAGTAAAACAAACAATTCAAGAAATAAACAACACAGATATCAACGCTTTTGATATTACATACACATCACCACGCAAAGTACTAGAAATGATAAAAAATACTAAATCTAAAAAAGCAACCGGTCCAGATGAAATACAAAATATAATATTAAAAAATCTACCTCTCAAAGCACTTGTACAACTTACAAACATAATCAATAAATGTTTTCAATTATCATACTTCCCAGAATACTGGAAAAAAGCTAACCTTTTAGCATTTCACAAACCAGGAAAAGATAAAATATTTCCCCAAAATTATAGACCTATAAGCTTACTACCAACCATGAGCAAAATATTTGAAAAAATAATTTTAAATCGAATTAAAAAACATTTGAATAAAAATAAAATTTTAAATGATGAGCAATAGGGACCATCGTATTACGGTACAACAACTAGCCAGAATAACAAACCATATATCTATCGGGTTTAACATAAATAAATCAACTGCTATGCTTCTGCTTGACATAGAAAAAGCCTTTGATACTGTATGGCATAAAGAGTTAATTCATAAACTTAATACAATAAAGTGTACAAAATGTGTATTAGGCCAATGATTTTAACGCAGCGCCACTTTGGAGTAACACACATAAATCTAATTATAATAAAATACAACTCATACAAAACAAAAGCCTAAGAATGGCATTAAGCATATATTAAAAAAATAAAAAACTATGTTCTAGATTTAAGTAAAATATTTTATTAAAATAAATTACATTACCCAAATGTACTGAAAAATGTATGCAAAAAAAGAAGTATTTTATATGCGTCATTTACGTTAACATTTTTTAAGTTCTTCAACGTTCTTGGACTTGATGCTTCAGCAATAGAACCACGTGAGTTTTAATAGTGGACTATCTTTTTTGCATTAAATGCTACAATAGCACCAAGTTGTGATTAAAAAAAATATTACCAAGAAGCGATATACAACAGTTTAAGAAAGAAAATAAACAATTCAAATAGAGAAAATATTCTCGGAAACCGAAGTAAAAATTTTTTTTTGTATTTTTTTCATCCTTTTATATGTATTAAACGTATTATACGTATGGAAAAATAAAACCCAAAAGATTATCGAAGTGCGCAACGCTGAAAAAAAAAAAAAAAAGACGCATCAGTGAAGTAATATTGTAGGCATGGAAGGCGTTTATACTTTTCATACGTTATAATGTTTGATAAGTAAGTTTCTTGGTGATTTAATGCGATGATTCAAACATACATATAGTTTGATAGAAGCTCCTTGTGTCCCACAAAATTGAAAATAACATAACATAACTTGCGTCATATCTACCGCAAGTATAAAATTAACAGGGAAATTTCATGAGTTTTAACAATAATAATGAAATAACATTTCTAAATTAAGAGCATTATTGTAAGATGTGTCATTGTTTGTTAGTTGGACGTATTCAATAATGACGAGTTAATGAAATCGTTCACTCATCATATATACATTGTACTTGTTAAACAATGAGTGCAAACAAAATATTAGGTAAAACGAAAAGTAATCATCATTCAGTATAATTGTTGGCCCTGAAAAGGGCCGATTGGTTTATGTTGTAGTCGTGTGTTTATTTGGAGCTAGTGTATTTGGTGACAGCCTTGGTGCCTTCACTGACAGCATGCTTGGCAAGTTCACCAGGAAGAAGAAGACGAACAGCTGTTTGGATTTCCCGGGATGTGATGGTTGATCTCTTGTTGTAATGAGCAAGACGGGATGCCTCAGCTGCGATACGCTCAAAGATATCATTGACAAAACTGTTCATGATACTCATGGCTTTGGATGAGACACCAGTATCTGGATGAACTTGTTTCAGTACCTTGTAAATGTAAATTGCGTAACTTTCCTTCCTCTTCTTCCTTCTTTTGGACTTGTCAGTCTTGGTGATGTTCTTTTGAGCCTTACCGGCTTTTTTGACTGCTTTACCGCTTGCTTTTGGTGGCATGTTGATACTTAGAGAACCAACTTGGAATTGTGATGAGCCAACATTTCACATTGCTTTTAACTATTTTTTGATGAAAACAGCGCACCAATAGCATAACAGAATGAGCAGCTGTCAGAAAAGGCGCATTGTGATTGTTGCGCTGTTTTCAATTTTGTTATACTGACCCATGTTAAGCATGTGATTGTAGAGGTAAAACTTAATATGATTGGATCGCAGTTACGACCAAAAAGTGCATAAAAAGCGTGTTTCGGAGCTCCTCACATCATTGACATGTTTTTACATGACATGGTATCAGATTGAGATTCTCGCTTGAGCTGTTGAACAAGCAACATCTCAATACATAACCATAAATACACACAAAGTTGACCCCTATGGGGGATACAAGTAATAATAAACGTAATAAAAGACCAAGTGATGAAGATATAGATATCTTCTCACCACCAATAACTAAAAAAAAACAGCAACAGCAACAACATACAATAAACAACGTCAACACAACCAAAAACATCATGGCACAGCCAAACATCATGCTACATAACAAATTCGGTAGCCTCAACCATGACGAATCACTTGATGATGACACCATGGATGATGATCAAATAAACCATACAATACACAAACCAAGTAGAAGAGACAAGGTACCTATTGTTGTCTCAACAACAGACCTTAATCAAACTGAAAATCAAAAACTAAGAGTTGCAATAATCAATGTGGCACCATCTGTAAATCTGAAATACACAAAAACAAAATTAATCTTTTTTACTAATTCTAAAAAAGAACATCAAACAATAATAAATAAACTAAAAGAATTATCAACTCCACATCATACATATGAACGTTATGAAGATAAACTAACTAAAATGGTCCTTAAAGGTTTACCACCATTAAATGAAGACGACATCAACAACAGCATACAAGAACAAGGCTTAACACCAATCAAAACAACTAAAATGAAAACTAAATATGAAGACACACCAGTATATCAAGTCATATTTGAGCATGAAACTGAAATATCAAAAATAATGAAAATTAAATACGTTTGCCATGTTAAAGCAACATGGAGAAAATATAGAAACCCTAAAATGCTGACACAGTGCTATAAGTGTCAAGATTTTGGTCATGGATCAACAAACTGTAATAATAAACCCAAGTGTGTAAAGTGTGCAAGTGATCATTTAACTACAAACTGCAAAATAAATCATGAAGATAATAATAACATAAAGTGTGCTAACTGTGGAAAAAACCATGTAGCAAGTTTCACTGGTTGTGAAAAATATCAACAACAATTAAAAATCATCCAAAGAAAGAGAGAAACAACAACTAAAGGACAACATAGAACATCTGCTCCAGTAGTACCAACATACAACGTAGGCAACTTCCCACACATGAGAGGTACCACCAACGCCACCAGCCAACAACAACATGAACCATCACATCAACAACAAACTAGTAAACAAACATATAGCCAGGTAACAAGCAATATTAACAATAACAATAGTAATAATATCTTAAATCAAATACCAAATTTACAAAATAATTATTTCAATGAAATTAATGAAGAATTAAAATCACTCAATGAATTATTTGATTTGAAACAATATTTAATTGAATTAAAAGCATTAAATAATAAATTAAAAATAGCACAACCACATGAACGTAAATTAATAGTAACAGAATATTTTTTAAGCAATGTGTAATCATTTAATGAATAATAAATTAAAAATATCCCATTGGAATGCCAATGGACTTACACATAAGTGGTATGAATTAAAAAATTTCATAATTGAAAACAATATAGATATTATGTTAATAAATGAATTAAAAACATCAGAAAAAATAAATTTTGTACTCCAAGGGTATAACAGTGTTAGAAAAAATAGAGATGGTACAAGTCAAGGGGGAGGATTACTAATATTAATTAAAAATAATATAAATTATTCTGAATTTAAAATAAACTACAATTTTCAAAGTTTAGAAACTTTAGCAATAAAACTTAATAATAATATAACTTTACACTCTGTATATATACCAGATAATAATTTAATAATTAATGAATTACAAACCATCTTTCAAAGTTCAAGCAGGACCATAGTAGTGGGTGATTTTAATGCTAAACACAGTGCATGGTCATGCAAAGGTACCAATAGAAATGGCACCAAAATAAATAAATTAATAAATAATTATAATTACGAAATTCTGGCACCTGATACACCTACCTTGTTCCCGGTGAATGGGGGTTACCCGAGCATAGTAGATTTTGCAATATTAAAAAATATAAATTACACAAAACATATAGAAGCAATAAACGATTTAGATTCGGATCACTTTCCTGTTATAATAGAATTAAATAATACAGACCTGATCAAAGATAACATGAAAACATTTATTGATTATAAAAATGCAAATTGGAAAAAATTCAGACAACTGATACAACAAAATTTAACAATAGACACAAATATCAAAACAAAACATGACATAGACACTGCTGTTAAAAATTTAACAAATATTATATGCAAAGCCAAAAATAGAGCAATACCAAAAATCAAAATAAAAACAAACAGTATTATAATTCCAGATTATATTAAAACATTAATAAAACAACGTAACATAGTTAGACAACGATATCAACGATCTCGACTAGATCAAGATAGACGTTGTAAAAATCATTTAACAAATAAAATAAAATATGAAATTAAAAAACTTAAAAATGAAGAATGGAATAATAAACTAAAAAATTTAAATATTAATGATAATTCCATCTGGAAAACGGCTAAATCTTTCACCAAAAAAAATAATAACAGTAATATCCCAGCATTACATGGTACATATGGTATTGTGTACACTGATGAAGAAAAAGCAAATGAACTTGCTTATAACTTTGAAAGTGTACACCACCTAACAGAAAATATGGGTCAAACAAATACAAATAGATTAGTAAAACAAACAATACAAAAACTAAACAACACAGACATTGACATATTTGACATACCATATGCTTCACCACGTGAAGTACTTGAAGCTATTAAAAACACTAAATCTAAAAAAGCACCTGGTCCAGATGGAATACAAAATATTATATTAAAAAACCTGCCTTCCAAAGCACTAGTACAAATTACAAATATAATCAATAAATGTTTTCAACTATCTTATTTTCCTGATTATTGGAAAAAAGCTGATCTTTTAGCTTTTCTTAAACCAGGTAAAGATAAAATTTTCCCTCAAAACTATAGACCAATAAGTCTATTACCAACAATGAGTAAAATATTTGAAAAAATAATTCTAAATCGCGTTAAAAAACATCTGTTTAAAAATAAAATTTTAAATGACGAACAATTTGGGTTCAGGGACCATCGTAGTACGGTGCAACAATTGGCCAGAATAACAAATTACATTTCTATAGGATTTAACATAAATAAATCAACTGCTATGCTCCTGCTTGACATAGAAAAAGCCTTTGACACTGTCTGGCATCAAGGGCTAATACATAAATTAAATACAATAAAATTACCAATATATATAATTAAATTAATAAAAAATTATCTTAATAATAGAACATTTAAAGTAATTATAAATAAAAGTTATTCACATGAACAACATGTTGTAGCAGGGGTACCACAAGGTTCAATCCTGGGCCCAGTACTTTTCTCAATATACATCAATGATCTACCAATAGATAGAGATAACACTGAAACAGCATTATTTGCTGATGATACTGCTATCTATACCTATTCGTGGAATAAAAAAACAGCCATTGATAGAATTAAAATAACTTTAGATAAATTCTTAGACTTTTATCAAAACTGGAAAATTAAAATAAATGCTAGTAAAACTGAACTAGTAATTTTTAGCTATAAAAATAAAATTAAAAAAAATGAAAAAGACTTAAAAATAAATGTATTAGGCGAAATTATAAAACCAAAAAAATCAGCCAAATACTTAGGTGTAATATTAGACACTAAACTTAAATATAGTCTACATATACAAAAAAGATGTAACCAAGCATACCAAATTAAAAATATGTTGTATAAATTATTAAACAAAAACAGCGAAATGTCAACAAAAAATAAATTATTATTGTATAAGGCTATGATAAAACCTATACTCTTATACGCTACTCCAATATGGAGTAATACATGTGAAAGTAATATAAATAAAATAAAAAGACTAGAAAATAAAACTTTAAGAATGATAAGTAAGGCAGAGCCTCATGAAACAAATGTAGATATTAAAAATAAATTACAAATAAATACTATAGAAAAAGACATCTATGATAGAACAGAAGAATTCTATAATAATAAAGTAAAACACATTAAAATATTAAATAATATAGGTACATATAACAATCTAAATGCACCATTTAAAATCAAACATAAACTACCTCATAGTTTATTAATAAATAAAATAAAATAAGTAACACTTATCTTGTAAATATGTACAGTTTAATATAATTAGTTTTAAGTTAGATTTTAAGATAAAAAATAATGTTACATGGTAATTTTTTAAATTTTTATACCAAAAAACAAATAATAAACAAATAAAATAATAATTTAAAACAATAAAAATAAATAATAAGATAAAATATACTTGATCGAGTCTCAACAGAGACGGGTACAATTTAAAAAACAACATATAATAAATAAGAAACACTAATGTATGTAACTTATGTAATTAAATGATAAATAAAGAATAATTTCAAAAGTCAAAAAAAAAAAAAAGTCCTCACATCATTCGTTTCTCGTACGCCGTACCGCTTGTGTAGTGTCGTGTATTAACTTTTACTCTAAAAACTCAACTCATCATGTCTGGCCGTGGCAAAGGTGGCAAAGCAAAGGGAAAGTCAAAGACACGTTCAAACCGTGCTGGACTCCAATTCCCAGTTGGACGTATCCATCGTTTACTCCGTAAAGGTAACTATGCTGAACGTGTTGGTGCTGGTGCTCCAGTCTACTTGGCTGCTGTCATGGAATATTTGGCTGCTGAAGTTCTCGAGTTGGCAGGTAATGCTGCCCGTGATAACAAAAAAACCAGAATCATCCCACGTCATCTCCAATTGGCCATCCGTAACGACGAAGAATTGAACAAATTACTCTCTGGTGTTACCATTGCTCAAGGTGGTGTCTTACCAAACATCCAAGCAGTTCTTTTACCTAAAAAAACTGAAAAAAGCAGTGCTTAATTAAATTAAGTCTCTATATTAAAATCAAACCAATCGGCCCTTTTCAGGGCCATCAAATAATTCAAACGATGTTATATTCTTTAAATTTTCATTCGGCACAAATCATAGTAATAAAAAGTTTATTTCAAAATTTTCATAGTCATTTGGCTGTGAGAACAACATAAAAAAAATTAAGGCTTATTCCAAAATTAGTAAATTTTATTTAAAAAATAATATTTATTTTACTCCGAAATTTTGGAGTCAAGTTGATGTTTACGTTCCCTGACAAAGACTAATTGTTGTTCTCTGCGCAACGCCAAAGTATTGAATTTTTTTAAACATGTGTGCATGCAAACAGATGTTTACATGTTTATTTGAGGTCAAATGTATTTTATCCAATATATTAAAATTACAATATAACAACATTAATTGGAATAAAAAAATTAGAAATAAAACTTAATTTATTTAACATATTTTATTTGAGTAATATCTAATTTCGATTGAACAAAAAGGTTGATTGTACGTTTGTTTTACTCCAAAATGTCAGTCATACACATACACAACTTACATATATTGTTTGGCTTCAATACCCCCACAGCGTTGAATACTTGTCGACCTTTATGCGTATGTCAAACAAACATGCATTTGTATACCGGTTTAGTCCTGTCTTTTATTCATAGCAGAAATGAAAAAAGATAGAATTTACAGAAACAATGATTTTATATATTGTTATTGGATTTTAAAATAAAATAATATTGTTATAAATAATAGCAGCAATGGGAGCCGAATGATTTATATGATTGTATAGGGATATACAGAAAAAAATTGTTTTTATTTTGATCGATCAAAGATATTTTCAAGTTAAATTAATTTGATGGCCCTGAAAAGGGCCGATTTTTGGTTTTGTGTTGTTGTTGATGATGTTTAAGCACGTTCTCCACGGATACGACGAGCCAATTGAATATCTTTTGGCATGATGGTGACACGTTTAGCGTGGATGGCACACAAGTTGGTGTCTTCAAAGAGACCAACGAGGTAGGCTTCACTGGCTTCTTGAAGTGCCATAACAGCTGATGACTGGAATCTCAAGTCTGTTTTGAAATCTTGAGCGATTTCACGAACAAGACGTTGGAATGGCAACTTACGGATCAAGAGCTCAGTACTCTTTTGGTAACGACGAATTTCACGAAGAGCAACTGTTCCTGGACGATAACGATGTGGCTTCTTAACACCTCCAGTTGCTGGTGCACTCTTACGTGCAGCTTTGGTAGCAAGTTGTTTACGTGGAGCCTTGCCTCCAGTTGATTTACGGGCAGTTTGCTTGGTACGAGCCATTGTTCAAGAGACTAAAGTTGTTACTCGGTTCAAGAATACACTTAAAATGTGCTCTGGCAAGTAAAACGTGTGTTTATAAGGCTTTTGGAGCAGTGGTCTAGTCTCTACCGATTGGTCGATGGGTGAATACCGAGTGTTTGCGCCATTTTCATTGGCTTACAGCTGCAACGTGGGCTAAACACATGCTCCGTAGAGTCTATATAAACAACGACATTTGCTGTCAAAACACATTCGTCTGCTGCTTCTTGTTGTGAAAGCTTCATTTCTACTCCAAAACATTCAACATGACTGGCCGTGGTAAAGGAGGTAAAGGATTGGGAAAAGGAGGAGCAAAACGTCATCGTAAAGTATTGCGTGATAATATCCAAGGTATCACAAAACCAGCAATTCGTCGTTTGGCTCGTCGTGGTGGTGTCAAACGTATTTCCGGTTTAATCTACGAAGAGACTCGTGGTGTACTCAAGGTATTTCTTGAAAATGTTATCCGTGATGCAGTCACATACACTGAACACGCCAAGAGAAAGACAGTCACTGCCATGGACGTTGTCTATGCATTGAAACGTCAAGGACGCACACTCTACGGTTTCGGAGGTTAATTCAATACATTCCAAACAAACAAAACAATCGGCCCTTTTCAGGGCCACTAATTTTTTTACAAACAATGACAAACTCAACAATTTTATTTTATAACCATAAACTATGGGCTCATTTATTAATTATTGCTGTGAGCAGGATTATAGGGCAGGCGTGTAATTATTGAAGCCATGGGTGAGCTTCGTCCCTGCTCCTAAAGTACAGACCCAGGACAAGCATATATACTTTTTACTAGCCTGTCGGTACATTTTTTGGTTGAATAATAAATGATGTTAGAAAATACACGTTGTTAGGGAGATATCGATGTAGAGTGCAAATTCTTAGTTAATAAATTCTGCAGAACGGTCTATAGCATTCAGAGATTATTACAAAAAAGAGCTCAGGCAACTGGGTCCTTTCTTCCACGGGATCAGTGCCAAGCCCCCCATGTCATCGCTGAAAAGCCATCAATATTCTAACATATATCAAACACCGGATCCGAAATATGACATGCAATTCGATAAAAGAAGTTGGACTGGGGGGTGGCTGTGGGAAGAAGTATGTTCTCATATATGAGGCATCACCTCAGTGTGAACTAATTTATTTATAAGCAGAATTACACATATTTTTGAAGTATAAAAAAATTGATTAAATTTTATTATAAGTTATTAACAAGGCCAGGATGTTCTCCCCAGTTTTTGGATTTATTTAATTTTTATGGCAACCTATAGGGAATTTTTATAAACAAATACAATAAACATTTAAAAGTTCTGGGAGGGATTTGTAGGTTTTGTTAGACCTAGTAATATAACAAGAAATTATATTTCTCCGTATGAATATGTCCTTTATACATTGACGTTGGCTTATCAAGGATTCTTATCCTTACACATTATATACATATATATATATGATTGTAATTCAGAAGGAGAGACTGCAATTTCTCAACAAGTAAAATTATTTGTCCATCATTAAAACACGTTTAGAAAGTTAACACATATATTTATAATTGAACAGTCATGTCATCTAACATATTCTAACATCATGATATATTTACTGCAAGTCCATTGTTAAATAAACAAGGATAACAATGATGCTTCGAGACTGCACGATATGAATTTGTTACTTTCTATTGATTTTTATGAAATTAATTCAATTAAAATTAGTTAAATTATTTTTTAAAATATGTAAAAATATAATAACTAATATAAAATAAAAAATTTTTAATTAAATATTTATGGAATCATTTAAAAAATAATTCAAAGAATAAAATTATAATGCCTATTGACTAAAATTACAAAAAAATTCAGACTCTAAAGCAGCATGGTTTCCTCTAAGGTATGCGCTCTAGTCCATGCCCTACAATTGCGCAAGTATTTTCATGTCATATAATAGTCTATATTTTGAGATAAATTTATCCTCATAATTGTAATAAATTTTATAAAAAAAAACTTTGTATAATCATGGCTGCCATAACTGCTCCAGCATCACCTCCATCACCATCAGATATGGATAATACTCCACCAGATGTTGTTGAAACTTCAACTGAAAAAAAATCAGCATCTTCAAAAGTATCAAAATCAAAAAAACCTAAAGTAGCTAAGGAATCAAATTCCAAGCAAACTCATCCAAGTACAGCTGATATGGTTAATTCAGCTATAAAAGCACTTGATGATCGTAAAGGAAGCTCACTTCAGGCAATCAAAAAATATTTATCATCAGAATATAAACTTGATACTAAAAAACATGCAATATTTATTAGAAAATATTTAAATAGTGCTGCAAATACTGGTGCCTTGGTAAGAACAAAAGGTAATGGTGCTTTGGGATCATTTAAAATTGCTGATGAAGAACCAATTAAAAAACCTAAAGCTAAAATTATTGAAAAAAAACCATCAACAAAAAAAGATGCTGTTATTAAAAAATCAACAAATAAAAAAATAATAAATGGTGATAAAAAAATTGAAAAAATTTCAAAACCAAAAAAGACTGTAATTAAAAAAACAAGTGATGAAAAAAAAAGTAAACCAAGTCCTAAAGCTAAAAAAGCAACAAAAGGACCATTAGCTAAACCAAAAATTCCAAAAGCTAAAAAAACTGCAGTTACAACAAAAAA